>OMKR01056643.1:1895-11959 GCA_900302355.1 Cyttopsis rosea
ATGTGGTGATATTACTAGAATTACCAATGAGCTACAGAGTGGATCTATCTAAATTCCCCATTGTGGACAAACTGGGGAGAAAGACAATTCCTGTGCCATTTCCAACATTATCTGGCATCGGACTTTCAGCGTGCTGCCTGTTAACAGTGGTTGTACTTTGTTATATCTGTTTGCTGTCGATTAATGCCTCCCCCTTACTGTAAGTGCTTTGCATTTAATTGTGGGGTGTGTATTTTTATGTGATGTATTAACACTGAGGGTCACCTTCCACTCCAGGTAGTCACAGCTCTGGCGGTAAAGCACGTTGATATACAGGAGGAACAATCCACACAAACGCATGGAAACGCTGTTGTGAACACATCACTTGTTTATTTTTGGTGTATTGATCCAGAGGGCTCTGCAGCCTCAGGCTAAGTTGGAGTGTGCTTCGGTGCTGTACATGTGAGAATGTCACAAATACAATCTCAGTTTTCCTACTGAATGATGTAGCCCTGGGCCCACTCTATACACACATTCACATAACTGCTGATAGCCTTCCATAAAGGCAACGAATCGCGCCGCTTGAGGGTCCGGTTGTTGTGTTTCATGCCGTATATCTCCGAACCCCAAGGGCTACAGTCTTTCAAAGCCAAAGGAACTCCACGTGGATTTGTTTCGCTGCACTCGTACAGATACAGCTGCAACGGCACGCCATTGAAGTGTCGACACAAAGAATATCGCTTTTTTTTTAATTTATCAGCGCGGCTCCAGCGGGGCCCCAACGTACGGAGCCGTGCAAAAGCGGAATGAACCAAAAGTTCTTAATTGAGCGAGAGGAAAAGACAGTGCAATTAAATGCGTAAGCAGCGGCACTTAAACCAAAGTGACTTTGGAATGAGGGGACATCAGACGGAGGGAGGGGGCTACAAGCAGAAGCAATTAACTTGTGTCTTGTAAGCTGTGTGATGTACAAGGCTTTATCCCCGTGTAATTAGAGTTGTTGGTGAGGCTACTATGTTGTCCCGCTGATAAACACTCTCTCCTCCCTTTCTCATGTATTTCTTGCCCTCTTTGATCCATGTGGCCTGACATCCCCTGCCACCGTGGCTGTTTAGTGCTAGGTCAACGATGTCCTCTCTGAATTAATGAAGAGGTCTTTCTTCACAGGTATAAAACAGTCTCCCCGACAGGGACGGACCGACGGAGATGCTGGTGTCGGACAGCAGCCGATACCGGAATGTGCGGGTGAAAATAGCGTCTTGGGAATAGAATATCCCCAGTGGAAAAAACCAAATTAGGGCTGCGCCATGAATCGTATTTTCACCGTCATCGCGATGTGAACATGCGCGATAAACGCATCGTAAAAGAAACGGCAATGAATAAGAAAGATCATTTTATCAAATAAATCTTTTTTTTTTTTTTATCCGCCCGAGAGAGCGACGCCGTCCGCGAGCGATTAACAAGTGGACTCGGAAAACTCGGAAGCGATGCTGCGTTAAAGGGAACTCGGAAAACTGTCATTTGCGTTGTTTTCCCCCAGATATCTTCTTTTATTTTTATTTCCAGAGATGTTTTTGTTGAGTTTCGAAAAGGGAGCAGAGGAAATTAAAGTTTAATTTCTTATAGTTATAATGTTTATTTAAATTAATGTTCTGTTTAATTGGTTGGGTATTCATGTGCAATTTGTTCAATAAAAGCGTTTAAAAAAGCGAAATAATTTATTTCAGTTCTTTATTCAGTGGGCGTAGGCTATTCAATGTTTGTTCTATGTTAGCAGTGTACCTGCAGAAAGACAGGAACTCTATGGCTAATATGCACACTTCAATATTTGTTTATTTATGTCACATATGGCGCTATATTGAACAATGTTATTGCACATCGCAGATTTTCCAAATATTGTGCAGGCCTGAAAAAAATCTGATGTCAAGTATTAACGAAAAGTAACTTGATTTTCAGCATTTTTTGACATGTTAGATATCTTTAATGGAGAAACATGGATTATATGTCAATCATTCTGTTAATTATGTCAAGCTAAGGGCTTGTACAGTTCTGTGAAAGTAATTGGATTGTAATTGGATTGTATTGGTACTCACTATTAGCCGATTTCTAGAAGAGAAGAAAACAGGAGAACCAGAACTTAAAGAACTTAAACTTTCCCAATCCATTATAATCTGCTCTTCAAATGAAACATTGAAGAGCAAAATATTTCAAGCTCATTGCATCCAAGAAGCGCGGCGTGGGCGGTGCATGAAAACAGCGGCAGATTAATGAAAACAGCGGCTGTGAGTGTGTGTCTGCCACTGTTTTAGGAGGCTCGGGGCGGCCGCACCGCCTGAGAAGACGGCGAGTTAAGCCACGACCATCTTCACCCGAGCTTGGTAAAGCTCCATTCCGGCGCATTTTGAACAAAAAAAAAATCAATTGCTTTTACAGTGTGATTCTTTTTTTTTTTGTGGGTTGAAGTTACATTCAGCAATGCAGAAAATTGCAAGTAAATTGCCGAATGTTTTTTCAATTTTTTAATAGGTAGTGAAAGCAGTCAAATGGTAATTATCAAACAAAAGGTCATGTTGAAATCGCCAGTGGCTATGTTGTGTGCGCTGCCATAAAAGCGTTCGATTAGCTGATCAAAGCCAGTGATGCAGTTGTTTCACTTGCACAATCCCGATTCCAAACGAGAAGCTTTATCTTGGAAATGGCGCCTTGAGTTCATGTTATTAGTTCCCTCACAGTTATTAGTTCCCCCGCCGTGTGTGTTATCTTTGTCCATTACATTCATCTTAGCTCTGTGTGGAGCTTGGTGTAATCAGAGTGGCATCAGAGCGGGGTGGAAAAGTGCTAGGGAGTGTACAAGGTTAAATCACATTGTAGTGTTGAAAATACTAATCCAGCAAGGGTTTGGTTTTTTTCTATTCTTTATAGATGGGTGCTAATTTGCATATAAAGTGCAATTTTTCTGTGTCAGAGAGAAGATTACTATTAGGGAGACATAAGTAAGTAATTTAGCGACGCTATTAGGATGGTGACATATTGCACGTCCTGCATCTGCATACTCATTGTGTTACATTTTGCTGTGTAACATTCCAGATCTTTTTTTTCAGATTCGTGCAAATATGCAAACGATAGCAACATGTTGTTATTTGCATTCTCTTGAAAAGGGCTTTATCATAGCGGTATCGCAGGTGAACCATCATCATAATGCAATTCAGAATTCTGCCAAAGGGAAGTCAAAGCGTTTCAGTTAATTCTCAAGGACAATGCCCAAACAATTCAATTAAGGTTCTAATTGAATAATTAACTGAGATAATATCCTGATGTTATGATTGTTTGGTCACACAGCCGCGAGTATTAAAGGTGCAGTGTGTAGAATTAGTGGCATTTTGCGGAACGGACTTGGTGGAAAAGGAATAGAATATGGAACATAATCTTCATAAGTATGTATTAATTAGTGTATAATCCCATGAAAATTAGAATCGTTGTGTTATCGTTACCTTAGAATGAGCCGTTTATATCTACATGGGGGCTGGAGCCCCTTCCACGGACGCCGCCATGTTGCACCGCCATGTTTCTACAGTAGCCCAGAACGGACAAACCAGAGAGTTTGCCTAGAGAGGCACTTTCGCGAGTTTCGCGGCCCCCGTAGATTCTCCTCCACGGACGCCGCCGCTTTGCATGGCCACGGCCACGGAGGTGAATTCAGTTGGTTTGCAATCTGCGACCTCACCGCTAGTGGCCGCTAAATTCTACGCACTGCGCCTTTAACACATACCTAAGGATGCCAGGACGCAAAGAGAGGCTGAAATGGAGGCAGAGGCCGGGTGACCACAACCTTTCTGTCGAAGCCTCTCTGAAACTCAGCGGTTGTTTATATTTACTCGCTCTTCTCCTGAGGTGTTGAGACCATGCAGATGCTCCTTCATTCGTTTTACTCTCCATCAGAAAATTAAAGTGCCTGTGGCCCCTAATCCAATTTGGTCTCCCCCACCCTCACATAGTGAGAGTGCAGCAATTGCTTTAGGGAGCAGTGGCAGGGCAATATTAAAAATCCACCCATATTATTGTGATTGTATCCGCTCCAGCTAAAGCCTTCTGACTCGCGGATCCGAGCGCAGCATCTTAAGGGCCCTCCTGGCTGCTTTGTGTTGCTTAGAAGATGGAGGCTTGGGATACAATTCAATTAAGTTAGGAATACAGCACAACAGGCTGCGTCCTCCTAACGCACAACAATGTGATGCAGATGAAAGGGATTGAGGGCGCCGATCTGCTTCCTAACTGCGATAAAGTTTTATATATTTTTCTTTCCATTTATAGAATAATTTAGTTTAAAGTGTCGTTTATTTGATTTTAAATAGACAAACAACTGGCCAGCATCGTTGATTGCACCTTTTGGTCTCTTTTGATAATACCCAATTAATAAGGCACGGTATCCAAATATGAAAGACAAGGAAGTTACGGGGAGACATACTCATTTCAGAGTTATTTTGTGATTGTCGCGGCCAAAAACGCCAGCAAGTGAGACGTAAAACATATATATATTTTTTGCAGTAGAATTGTGCAACATCTTTAACTTTCACTTCAACTTTAACGACACTTTAACTACAACCAACAAAGAAAGACTAATCGCTAATCTAATCACTTCCTATGATAATACACATTCTGCATATCACAGAAACAACAGGAAATATTTGAGCACTTTTTTATTCTCTTAACATAAAGAACCAATTTCAACAAGCCTCGGCAGTCTGTTGATTTAGACATTTAACGCGGATTATATTGCAGAGATTGGTTGACTCTGCATTAATTATGGCGATTGCAAAAATCACGACTTGCTGGACAAGTCGGTGGAGAGTCAAGGAAATATTAAGGCAGGACTGAAATGAATAGGACGCAGGAAATCGTAAAATAAAACGGATTATTGTCTTTGTCGTCTCAACCTGTGGCTTCAAATGATATCGGCAAGGGTAGAAGATGATTTCTAAAGTCATGACATTATCGTCGTCGTCATTTAAAGTTGAACGCATTTGGATAAATCTGGTGTAATTTATTGGCGCTTCAGCCGCCGTGGCTTCACGACCGGTGCTGGTCTTCGGTGCGCAACTTCCCTTGATGATAATACCGTGTCGCTCTGTTTGAAACCTGTGGACAGAACAATGGCGCCAATCTACCCTGCCAATGCATTGAGCACCACAGCTTTTCAGTGTGAAGTGCAATCTGATTGCCACCTACCTCTGAAAAAGGCCCAGAGAGCAAAGGTTATACTCCCCGTTCGAAATTACAGTGCATCTCGTGTGACTCGGTGAATATTTCATTTCGTTCTCTTTGTGACAGGTAAACAACATTGTAGCTCCAGCAGAACATGCACAGGCCCAAGCGCACGCTCTTGTAATGAAACCGGAGTGCAAGTACCGCCCTACCCGAATATGAAGTCGAAAATGGAAAACGCATCATTTTCATCCCCGACAAAAGACGTCGGCAAAGTTTTCTACTGACCTTGTGACAATAACTTTTCCCTTTTGACGATCCTTCCTGCTGTCTGAATGACTCTTGATTTGAATGGAAAACACATCCTTGGTTCTGTGATTTTTGCCTTTGGAGGACGCTTGCAATTCTGTGTTTACGTGGATTGGGCTGTCAAGGTCGAAACAAAATGTTAGTCAGGTCAGTAAGCATTCAAAGTTAAATTCTGTGCGATTACCAAGTTATGATAACCTTGCAGAAATTATTCATGAAATCTTGCTCGTGCTCTGCGAGACTCTACCGTGATACTCACTCTATGAAGAGGGCGTAATAAATTAGTGTGTCTAATAAATTGTGCTCACCAGCCTCTGTCACTTCAGTTTAATATAAGCAATTGGTTGGATCTTTTGGATGTTTCTATCTGCCGACATCCCACTGTGGAGACGGGGTCGTCCACAGGCCGTCCTATCTTCAGACGAGGCCACTCTATTTAATGGAGGTTAATTAGTCTCTGTGAGGCCGGGAGCAGGTGCTGGAGGATGATGTTGGTTGGCAGATGGAGAGAAGGCAATAAATAACTTCTCCAGTGTCCACTTCCTCTATGTTAACGTGTTGTGAGAGTAGGGTAGAGTGTTGTGAGAGTAGGTCTGCATGGCTCTCACACACACACAAACACACACATGCACTCGCGGAGCACTTTATTAGGAACACTATATTAACACTGGGTAGGGCCTCCCTTTGCTCTCAAAACAGCCTCAATTCTTCTTGGCATGGATTCCACAAGATGTTGGAAACATTCACGCTGCGAATCTCCTGTTCTATCGCATCCCGTTGGATTCAGATCCGGTGCCTGGGAAGGCCACTGAAGAACATTGAACTCATTGTCATGTCCATGAGACCTGTTTGAGACGACTTTTGCTTTGCGACACGGTGCATTATCGTGCTGGAAGTAGCCGTTAGAAGATGGGTGAATTATGGCCATGAAGGGATGCACATGGTCGGAGATCGGCACCGAAATACTCAAACCAGCCCATCTGGCACCAACAATCACGCCACAGTCGAAAACATTAACTGAAGCTGCTGACCCGTATCTGCATGATTGGATGCATTGCACTGCTGCCACATGATTGGCTGAATAGATCACTGCATGAATACAGTAAGTAGGTGTACAGGTGTTCCTAATAAAGGGTTAAGTGAGTGCACTGTATACAATATGAGAGTGGTATGGTACACGTACTACATGTACTACATGTAATTAAACTAGTAGTTTAACTGCATTTTACAGTAGCTTGCTGGTAGTTCAACTACATTCATATTTGCATAATGATTCAAGTAGTTAAACTACTTTGAGCCATAGAAGGAAAGGAATTACTTTTTATTTTACCATTGTTTCTCTACTGTAATTGAACCTTTGACCATTTTATTATTTTTGGTTTATGTATGACTTCTGAACAAGTTGGCACTTTTTGCAATAAACTCAATTGAGTGGCATTTTTTGCTGGCATGTGACTTTTTTGTATTACATTTTGTTATGATAATTTCATATCACATGTACATTGTCAATTTGATAATTTTTTTTACAAAGTAGTTTGAACAACTTTTCCCAAGTAGCTTTAGTTCACAACCTAGATTTCTCCCTATGGCAGCTTTGCTGTAGTTCAACTTCTTCCAGTGTGAAGTCATTGGCAGCTTGCAAAGCTATGCTTTCAAAATAGCTTCCCCAACAAATGGTATATGTAAATTCTTTAGTTGTGATTCAATGGTAAACATACATCTGAGTACCAATGAGGGCACCTTTCACTGTGATTAATGCAATATGCAATATACAGTAGGTGGATCAACCCAGCAATATAAGGGTTGATCCTTTACAACCTGCAAAACACTCTCTGCCACCCCGGTTAATCTTTACGGAAATGTGATTAACGTTGTCCGATGATAATCAATATGGTAATCAAGTGATGAGCCCTCCACAGCCACTGTACACCAGCCATAACAGGGGAAAGGATATTCCCACTGGTCAGTGCTCATCTTTAAATCTGTCTTGATTGTGACCAATATCATGAGGATAGCATGTCCCTCAAGTTCATAATAAATCAAATCAAATGGCCCCAATCTCCCTCGTCCATAGTATAGAGGGGGTCTGGGAGGGTCTCGGTCAGGGAGGGAGGACCAGGACATGTTTTCGAAAGGAGGGGATCTCGTCAAACCTTCTGATCTATGTATGTACCGCAAGATACTAGTTTTACTATGCTATTTTACTTAAACAATCTCAGTTGTTTTAGCCTCAATAGCAACTGGCATTGACATGGAGTACCGCTGCTCACATTCTGGCCTTGTCAAAGACCAGCTACACGGCTGTCTTATGGTGTTCTCACACCTTGGGAGCTTTCACACCATCCTTGTTGACTGCGCACAGACGGACTGTTTTCTTAAGTCCGGACCTCTTGACATGTGTGAACGCACTATGCAAGCAAATTCTGGTCCGTCCGATAAACTGCAGTCTTGGTCTGCATCCAAACAAACCCCGGTACGGTTCGACGTGCAGTAGGCGTCAACGCAGTTATACAATCTGCCTCTACACATGTTATATCTGGACCAATTACAGGAAACGTAGCCTGCGAATTCTGCATAACGGAAATCTTGTAAATGCAATTAAATCACAGAACACAGAAACACAGGGTGAAGACTACATATGTGAACAGCGAGAGAAAATGCACAAAAATGTTGTGTTAAAGGTATTTGTGAGAAGTTGTGCTCGAGGGGATTTGATCGCCAAAGTTCGGACCAATTCCCAGACATCCCGTGTAAATTGCTTTATGTGCTCGATGCGCCTTCAATTGTTGCAGCGTGAAACGAACCAGATAAAAACGAAAAAGACAGAACGCAACATGAATCAAACTGCGGTGTGGATCAGCGGACTATCTATGTACGAAAATTCCCTTAAACACCCTTACTAATTAATTTAATCCCAATTGATCTACCTTATTTAAAGTCCTTTTTTTGTCATGAAGTTGAGACTTGAGGTCTTTTTGCTCCATTTTCTAAATGAATCCCTTGAAGTCCACTTTGTTTCTGTCTTTTTCATGTTGAATTTAAGAGTTTTAGTTTGAAGGTGATAATTATAGAGGACGGCCCTTTATGATTTTCTTTTCAATGTTTCATTTTAAATCATCACTTGAGAGACGATATGAATGCATGAGGCGTTTAGAGCATTTGTAACATACAAGACAAAGCCATATGAAACACAGATAAAATATGTGCACGTAAATCCCTTTTAAAATTCTATAATATTTTAAGTTGACATTTAAATGGCATTTCCTATTACCAGTGTTGTGCTCGAGCAAATGAAGACATGGTTATTTAGGCGTATAAGTAAGAAAGAGTACGAGTCAAAAGATCTGAAAAAATAGATAAATCTAGACTATAAATAGATTAAATTCAACTTCATGATCTACACTGTAGGTATATGGCTTCTTGCGGATAGGCCTGACGTGTTCATATCATTTTAGTTGACAATTAATAACCCTAATCCTCATCCAAATAATTAACAGTTTAACTGTCTTTTTTTGTCAATTTCATGCCAGTATGAGCCGAGTATGAGCCTTTGATAGTGTAATAATACACATCCACCTTATGGAGAAGAGCTTCTTATTGGCATTGAACATCAACATTTGGGGAGACCCAACTGATGAAATGCGTCAACTTTTTCAACATTTCTCACCTTGTCTGAACAGCCCCCTTTTATTAGATTGTGGAATCTTGATGGTCTTACAAAATGATCGCTTTCTATTCAAATGACCGATCAGACAATTATGTCATATAATTGTGGCGGCTCTAATCCTAGCCGTCTGTCTTTGTCAGCGTGATTAGCGTGATCAGCACTTTGCAGTTTTTTCTTTTATTGATTTCCAATAACGAAACACAAACAACCAGAGCATGACACCTTAGGAGGGAGCGGGAGGGAGAGAGAGACTGCATTACTCATCCATGCTGCTTTCAACAGAATGATAAGTAAAAGGAGGACATACAAATTGGCAGACAACATATTATATGACAATATTTTTGGACGAATACCCTGATGCTTTGACAATATTTTGGGGGTGACGCACAACAAACAGAAACCCGAACCAGGACAATCAGTAGTAATGTGGATATTATTACCAAGCAGGTAGAGCTGTTGACGAGAACAGTCTATAAAGTTCAGAAAGCTGCATTTCTTCACTGTAATGCAACAACATTAAACTATATTACGATTAGGGGTGCGGGGGGAAAGAAAACGATTCATGTAAGAATCGCAATTCCGTCGTCGATGATTCTGAATCGATTTTTACATTTGAAAAATCAATTTTTGTGATTGTTTTAACGTAAATGTCTTAATTATGATAATGTGGTTTCATGTTCTCCTAAGAACTGTAAACGCTTGGCTCGCTTTTGTGACTTGGCGCGAGGGGCGCGAGGGGCGTTACCCTGGAAGAAATGCATTGGAAGCGGTTTCGCTGTTTTATTGCTGATAAATTGATCCGCAGCACAAGTCAGATGAGAGAGAGAGAGAGAGAGAGAGAGAGAGAGAGAGAGAGAGAGAGAGAGAGGTGGCATGAGGTAAATGAACTGTGATAATTCAAACACAG
>OMKR01056693.1:0-19772 GCA_900302355.1 Cyttopsis rosea
CTGGCTGCTGTAGCCGGGGGGAGACAGTCTGCGTGTAAGTGACACATGGGTGGAGGGGGACGGCCTGACCGGCGGGGAGTGGAGCTCCGCTGTGCCCGGAACGCCGAGTCCGGTTCGCCGCTAATCTCTCCCTGCGCCCGGGCTCCCTAATGATGCACAACTCACGAACGATTCATTCGTAGCGAACGAATCTTTTAAATGACTCGGGGCGATGGGAGTCACTCTGGCAATAAAAAAGAGCCATTCGCTCGTTTCGTTCTCGACCCTGTAACTCCAGACAGATGTCACATGTTTGCTGAACCTGGATCCACTGCTGAACCTGGATCCACTCTGGTCTGAATCCTGATTCGTGAACGAAAGGAGCAATGAGTCAAAACAACCTCCTTGAGTTTCTAGTGGGAGAAGCGAGAGTGCAAACATGGAGACGTAAAATAATCACTAATCTGATGTGGGGGGGGCACAATTCGTATTGACTGTGACTAATTGACACTTTGTATTCCACCAAAAGGAACAATTTTGACAAATAAGTTGAGGCTAAAAGAATTTCTGGGATCCACAGTTTGCATTCTTCTACCTAAACTAATAGTTGTGGCAGAATTAAATTATTCTTGTGAGAATTCCGTTCGTAACCAAACCGAGCAACTGAATCAAGGGAACGAAGAGAACGACTCTTTTTTTTTATTATTGAATTTTTCACTGAGTGACTCGTCAAGAACCGAATCTAAAAAATGAGTTGAACCTTTCATCACTAGGGAGAACAACCACAGATTCAGACCAACGGGGTTGGACCGCGCATGCGTCGCAGCGGAGGCTTAGTGTGTGTGTGTGTGTTGTTTTTTTGTGTAACAAAAAGCGTTGATTTGCGCCTCCGGAGTTGCCGTACTTCAAATGTGATTGCGCCTGCGTCGTCAATAACGGCTGATTTGATGCTGCGTTTCATGGGAACTCGTAAATCAATAATTCCGCGTCGGTAGTCCCCACTTCCGTGCAAATAAACGTGTTCCATTGCCTCTGTTTAGATAGCATGGACGCCCGCAGTTAATTTGACATTGTTTGGCAGCGTGTGACTTCTACGCACATCTGCACAGGAGCTACTACAAACTGAAGTGTTTTCAAGTTAAAAAAAAAACAAAGCAATGGCAACGTTGTTCACTGTGTGTGTGCCGCCATGGTGCGGCACACACACAGTTGCGTCGGGTCTATTATCTCGGGAAACTCCCGAGAGTTCCCCAACAATTTGGCAAGAAATGGCGAATTCAAAGGCCGTTCACGTTCCCAAGTAGGAGGCTGTTTTTTCCGAGTTGTGATTACGATTGAATGCAGCATGAACCTGTAGTTGTTCTGTTTACACCTTCCATTAGCATGCGTCTTGTGTGATCCGATCACAAGTGGATAGCTCTGAGTACAGGTGTGAACGCACCCAAGACGCATTCAGGACGCATTGAGAGCCGATCGCTCAGACCACATTCGGAGGTGGTCTGGACCGCATATGGCCACATTCTTTTAGCAGTGTGTACGCGGATGTGTCCTGGGCCACATTGAAGAACCACTTACTCAACTGATGTTCTCCGCAAAAGCAGAAGCACGTACTCAAAAAGAAAATACAGTTTTTACCAAATTAAGTCCCACAGCAACAGAAAGCAACATGGCACAGGGCTGTTTTGTTTCGTTCAATTAGGAAACAGAGAAAAATACATACATCTAAAATAAAAACACGTTGTTTTTATTTGTTTTGCTCTGAGACACGGGAAACAGGGACTTGCAGTGGGCCAGAGATCGCTCTCTCTCCATCACGCAATCCACTGTCCTAGTCCAAGGCGGAACGGGACAGTCCCTTAGTTGGGTTTAAAATGTTTGTTTCATAAAAGTAGAAACTAACGCAAACAACAACAAATAGATCTAAAATAAAAACACAGCACAGGAACTAACGTGGCACACACGGAGCACTGCTGTCTGGAGGAGGGAAAAAACTCCACTCCAATTCTCTTGAGTTAGGTTTACGTTTTCATTTTCCATACAAGTAAGAAACTAAGGAAACTAAATAAATCTGAATGGCATATAGAGCTGGGAATTGAGATCTGATCACAAGTGGTTACTCGAGACACATTCTAATGCCAGGTGTGAACAGACGTACTTGGAGCTCTCCACTTGTGATCGGATCACCCAAGATGCATGTTAATACCAGGTGTAAACAGGGCAGTGAACAGATCCAGTGCAAGGTGGATCCCAAGGCTGAATGTCTGTCACTATTCCAGAGATGCTAAGTGGTTATAGTGTCTCGGTAGTAAGGTGAAGCCAACCTGCCTTTGGGTTAGACGGCATATTAAGTTGAAATCCCTTATTTTGTTCAAAAAATGCCATATTTGATATTTATCCCATATTTATTCAGCTGACGTTATAAGAAACAGCCATTCGATGTGTTCGCGTTATAATGTTGATAAAGCAGTGTGGCTAGTTGTGGTGAGTAAATTCGATGTGGGTGAACATTCCCAAAAAATATCTGCACCCTTGGATGAAAAAATATCCCCAACACCTCAAGTGACCAAGAAAAACCAAACAAATCAAGCGGGACAAGACAAACTTTGCAGAAAAGCAAGTGATCATCTGAGAGCGGAGACTCGGATGAACTGGGATGTTGGGAAAAACCTCTTGCGGTTTCTAATGACATTCTGGGACTTGTCATGTTATCCACCCAACACAGATGGGTTTATCGATTGCCACTATAATAAGAATATGCTGTTTCTGCACCAAAACAGTTAACAAAGCTGGCCTATCCTCCCAGGTTTCCACCCAATGGCAGCTAACTTGAATGTTATTTCAAAAACACCCAAATGTCACTGGTTATCTTTCTTCACACAGCCAGCGTTTGACCCATGTCTTTATCTGCACAACCATGTTTTCCAACGCAGTCCTCCACTTACCCCTATGTCCTTGCAGGTTTTTAGATCCAACTGTTGAGCCAAAACCTGCAAGGACGGGGGTTAACTGGAGGATGGTGTTGTTAAAACTCCGATCTGGATAACCTGTCCTCTCTCACTTAGCTACGGTACCTTGCAAAGTAGTTTCTGCCCAGCTGTCAAACCCGATGGCCCTTACTTTGGTAACTTAAACTTCCCTTGCCACTCGCTGCCAAGAGCTGCTGTCCATCCACACGCTTAGAGGCTCCACACATGTACACTGCATTGGTACCTGGGAAGTCATAACCAGCTGTTAAGACCAGAAATTTGCTTCTACTCGATTATACATTAACAATATATCCTCATACAAATGTGACTGAATATGAATACCAATCCTGAATCACCCTTTTCTCCCCCTTTTACAGATAAGATAGCATCCACAGCCACCGATTCCAGTACAGCCATGAGTATCGAGATACCGGTGGGGTTGACAGAACTGCTTCAGGGCTACACTGTGGAGGTGCTACGACAAAGGCCGTCAGACTTGGTGGAGTTTGCGGTACAGTACTTCACCCGCTTGCGGGACTCCCGGAGTCAGGATGGGGCCGGTGGCGGTGGAAAGCCAGTCAAAGGAGTGATGTTCGATGGAGAGCCCATGCAGACAGAGTCCAACGGAGAGGATGATGAAGATGATGATTCCGACTTTGAGCGTAAGTTTTAAATGCTCAGCTGGAAGACTGCAGCGATGGCGGTTTGTGTGTGTGTGTGGAAGACTTAAAGAGTACAAGAGGAAAAAGGCGCAACAGAGTTTGCACATATGTGAATGAGTGCGATGAAGGGAGAGATAGAGTGATGTGTTGTGCATCTTTTTGCCTGCCCTGCTCCCCCATATCTTTATTCTGACAGCTAGTCCTGTTCTCTCTTAAGTTTCATTCTAACTGACACAAGGCTTATCAAAAAAATATTTTATAATTATCGGTTTGTAGAGAATTTGTCAGTTTCCTAAAAGTATGTCAACATCTACACAGGGGAGGTTTGTTCTACTTCATTCTTATTCAGATAGAATGCTAGCATAACCAATTTAATCAGACGGGCCAAGTTGTTGCTGCATGAAATACTCAGAGCAGAATTGAACCTTAAGAAAAAGTTTGTGTAATGGTTTCACATAGAGCTGTTTTTGTCTATGCTTAATTTAGTTCCCTGAAGATCTTTTTGGGGAAGGGGGCGTGTTCTCATATAGTCCTGAGTTGTGTGTGTATATGGTCACATCAATGTTTCCTACCAACAATAGATGGCTCACAGATAGCTCTCCTTTGCATGCCAGGCAGGAAGCCCCTCTACAGAGCTGCTGACGGTAACGTGACCTAGATGGGACCGGGGCACCCTGCAGCCAGAGCCGGCTACCTTGTGAATAGAGCTTCTGTGCTTTCTCAATGAACAGATCTGCAGAGATTAACTCCGGGCTATATCAAGCATTTTTTTTATTCGATTCAATGATACATGGATGACAATTTTATCGATGGTTATATACTGTTGAGGATTGAGGAAGGGGGGTCATTTACACAAGGCCACAGGACAGATTCTGGTGATTTATAACTGTGACTGCTAAATTTGTCCACTTCATCAGCCCCTTTGGCAGAAGACCAGAAATTGGTCAGAGGTCTCCTTAAATCCTGGGAACACAAGATTCTTTGGTTGGTAATTTACAGAATCTACTCTGACTATCCTTGATTATGTCCAATGTTAGTTTGTGTTATTAGACCTCTGTTCCATCTCTGTTATGACACAGTGTCATGTCCTGTGAGTTTCCAGGTGCTTTTCTTGTCCGCTCTGTACTTTTCATCCTTCTGAAAGCAGCGTTTGCCTTCGTTGTGATTTAGGAATTCAGATCACTTGGCCTGGAGAGTAAGAAGTATGTTTCCAGTTCTACTCACACAAGTGGGCTTTTTGGCTGCTATTAATCAGCTGTAACCTCAGTTGCATGGGCTTTGCGTGTGTGCGTGTTAATACATGTGTACGTGCACATACAGTATGTGTGCACACGTGTCACCGCACACAGATGTGCGTTGGGTGTATTTCACACCCGTTAAATTCCAGCCTGGTGACGACACAAAGTCGATGTTGGCTTCTGCCATCAGATCAGGGATCAGTGGTGGTGCACTTTCCACGCCTCACAAGAGTCACAGCTGACAACAGCAAGCTGTTTGCTAAAGAAAGGAGGGTTTTCCCTGGAAGCACTAGGTCAGGCACATGACATCCATGACATTGGATTACGCAGTCTGACCAGGGGATGCTGCCCCTGGGGGTGTCATTTCCTGGTGGTGCATGGGAACAGTATGGTTCCATTCAGCTGAAGGCACCATGCACTGTTGCTGTACCACTGCTTCATCCATCGGATCTACAGGAAGCCTTAGCACCACTGTTTTAACAGCATATGACCCTGAAAATAAACATGTCACGAGGAACTCTGCAAAAGAAGCACTTTAGCTACTTTAGGTCGTCATGTGCCTAGGGAGCTGCTTTGACTTGTTAGGATACTTGTGCTGCTAAATCTCCACATTGGAGAGATCATGTGTCGCCTCCGAGGCCTGAGATCTGAAATGTTAGTCTGTCAAATTAAGTCTAATTGTTACATTGCAAGGCCGCTGGGGATCATTTCAACACCCAGCAGACGACAGAATCTAACCAGAAGCAGCCCCATGGTTGAAGAGTCCTTACTTTAATGGAATACTTTGTGCAGTTTGAAAAGCTGATAACACTGGCTCTCTGTAAGGAAAAGAATGTTTGACCAAAACGGGATTACATTTTAATTTGGTTAAACAGCTTCCAGTAAGCAATGTGAATTGCAGCCTATTCAGGTCAAGCCTTCATATGTGCATATGCATGTGTATATGAAGTTCACCTCACCTGAAGAAGTTTGATTTAAAATGAAAAAAAAGAGAAATCCTTTCATCTTCCGCCCCCCATTTTACGTTCTACTGCCATCATAAACACACAAGCAGTTAAGATGATTCATCACTGTGCTCTTAACCTTTCAGTTTGCAGTTACAGGACATGGCTATGGATGAGAGCGCTGGCTTTCTCACTCAAATGTAAATGAACAAGATAGCTGTTATCTAACGTATTCCCATGCTCAGCACAGCCTTAAAAACATGGTGTCCTCTTGTTCAGTTTGCCCAACTTGTCTTTAAATCTGACAGCGGTATCACTGCAATGGGCTTAAATGTCTTATCTGAGGTAGCCATTGATTTGTATTCTAACTGTTAAAAGCAGTCATTAAATTTGAGCATGTTTGCATTTAATGCATCCTTTCAGTCGTGGTAGACCTTCAATGCAAAACATAGAATAGAATGTCGGCGATAGATACAGAGTCAGAAGAAACATTCAAATGCACAGCAGATGTCTATACCAAGTCCATGACTTTTCCCCTAAGGGTAATACAGTTGAATAGATAATGTAATCTAGTCTACACAAATGGAGCAGGGGGACATGGTGTATAATAAGACATAGTGGATAAGAAGCACATTGTAAACATAATACATACAAAATAAAGGAATATGATAAATCTTAATGAGGAGAGAAACTTGCCTGAAATAGTTATTTTGAATCATTCAGCGAGCTTATGATCATAGTATTTTATTAAGTTATCCAATGGAAAGTGACGATGATGGTGATGATTGGATGGACACTATGACACATAATATATATACATAATATTTTTTTTATTTGACCATGGACGGAGAGAAAGATGAGTCCTAGGAAGGATAATCGAGGGTGAATAGATTGCTTTTTAGAAGGAGAGAAGTAGGGGCTGACACAAAGGATTGTCTGAGACAGGGAGAAAGACAGAGAGGAATAAACACACATAGAGATAAAGAGATAGACCTATCCACAAAATCCGAAGTCCTTTGGTCCACGACCAACTCTCAGTGAGTGTAACAGAACATAACAAAGCCTGAGAGCCGGAAGGAGTAGTCACCTGGACACATAACAGACGCACTGCATCCTCCGCTTTTAGTAAAGCTTCAGGGCCTTGAACGCACCATACAGTCCAATGGGATTTTCTGGCAAGGCATATTTATTTTGCGACGTGAGGATTTTCTTTGTATTTAGAGATGACTGATAATTCCTTCCTGGAGAACCAAGCTGTTCTTTAAGTAGTTTTACATAAGGATAACATGGATGTAAACTCCCATTGCTAGGCATGTGTAAGCAAAACGCAATATAAACTGAAAACATAATTGTGTAAGTAATAACGTCAACAGCGTTTTAGAATTCACTAAATGACTAATATTGGCAATCATGTTTCAATAAGAATACTTCGACATGCTTGTACACTAATATAATAATAGGTGAAAATAAGAAATAAAGTTCCACCAGATCTTTGGGTAACCACATTAGTTGGCATAGCAACCGGCAAAGTGCGGCTTGCTCTGCTCTTTGAGAATTATCGGCGTGCTTGGAAAGCATCTCTGACTAATGAGATTGCTTGGCTGAAGCTACCTGTTGCACACTGACTGACGGAGTGTGACATTGTCCACGGGGGTTCGACTCCCTCCAAACCTCCAACCTCCCTTCGAAATACGGTGCTAAGGCGGACGACTTGTCACTGGTCTCCATTAGTTTGCAGAGTGAGCGATGGAGGCGGGGGTGATTTTGTCCGTCTGGGCGGGGAGGCGACACGACTGTCATGACCAATAGTCAGTCAGAATGAAGTATGTAGCTTTTCACTTATCGCGCTGAAACAATAACAAACAAACAAGTTATGCTCATCTGTGGCACCACGAAACCACTTGGAAAAGGCAACACGGCACAGAAACCCGAAAACTGTGCTCCCAGGGGGCCTGAGGTGGAGGTAATATCAAAATGCAGTTTGATGTTTAGTCATTGCCTTGCTTCATTCATACCATCCTCTGTCAGCCTGAGGAGACTAATATATAAGAGCTTAGCAAGGACCTCCATTCACGCTCCAGTTTCATAACTGAGAAAGGCATTTATTTTCCCTGCTATAGTGTTGGTGTAGTGAACATACTGATCAATTCTGTCCTGGTGATTAATCAGCCTTGACAAATCAGTTTGGGTAGCAACAGAAATCCAATGGCACCCACTGGTTCACAGGACTCCCAACAGGCCTCGTGTTTATACAGCAGTGTACCAGCAGCACGACCATTTGTGTATTTGACTTCATTCACACAGTTTTTTCTGTCCCTCTCTCACTCTGGCTACAATATTTATTTATAAGTTGCTGCTAACCTATTTTCTGATGCCAGAGTGGCAGGCTGCTGTTGTCGCTCGTCGAGACACAGACGCAGAATATTCAGGAAGCAGATGGTCAACGAGGAAGAAGGAAAAAAGATGAAGCTCGAAAATAAGAGAATTTGACAAAGAACTCAACCTGTTGCGAGGGATGAGGCGGAGGCGGAGGTTGGGGACGGAGGTACAAACTTTGCTGTATTCCATAGTATTTGATGTCAAAGGCGTCGGTTTCTCAATATATCACAAGCTCTTCCCTTTGCTTTCTGTTTTTGATATTTCTCTTTTTAATGACATATTACTGTAATTGTATTAGACCCCATTCTAACTCATTCATGTTTGACACACTGTCATCATAGTATGTACAAAATGGCACTTGGCACAAACAGAGAGGAGGTGTCCCTACTTATTATCTATCTCTGTGTGTGTGTGTGTGTGTGTGTGTGTGTGCGTGGCGTAACAGGTGACCTGATTAGCAGGCTGCACTGTGCATTTAGCTCACAGGCAGATCTAATGCTGCCAGCCTGGTTGCACAGTCCTGCCTCGCTGGCTGACTGACGCAGCTAAGTGGTTAAGCCCTGGGATGCTAATGCTACTCAGCCAGTCTGCCTGTCTATCTTTCCACTTTCCGCCACAAATTTGAGATACTAAAGTACGAATCAATGGGGGTCGTAGGCCTCCTTTGAGTGTCTAAATAACATGTTACGGATAAAATTGTAAGGTTAAAAATCTGCAAACTTGCGTGTGATACAGCCGAACCAAACACCGTCTAAGTGTTTTACGCATATGAATGGGGCTTGGATTAAGTGAACATTGTATTTCTAGGCTGCACAAATTATTTCCCTAAGCAATAATGTTTAGATTTGAACTTAAGTTGACTTGTTTCACATGAACAACTCCACGAAAATGGTTCCATATTCAGACCACCTTAAAAAACAAACGTATGCCGACATTCTCACTCACTGGTTAAAAATAAAAGCATAAAAGTAAGCTCTTTAAAATGAATGGCAAAATCTGGAAGTGAGTGGTGGAAGAATATACACTGTTGCAGAGGTGCCTAAATATTCCACTTAAGATATTTAAGTAACCTCCTTACACAAGTTTTAGAAATGTGATCTAGTAAGTTGGCAAAAGTTGAAATTTTAAGAGTTTTTTAAATTAGAGTGCCTGATTTCTTGACTGTAATAAGCCCATCTTCTACTCCCTTACCTTCCTTTGTCTGTTTTAAAACCTGCAGCCGTTTGTCCATCTACCTGTTCTCTCAGACATCCTTTTAACCGCTGTGTGTTTGAGCTTGTTTTCCTGTCTTCCTCTGCTGCTGCATTTATTTACTTATCTCTCTCTGAGTTTCTGTTTTCCAGCATCTCCCTTTCCACTCTTATCGCTCTCCGTCTCTGTCTGTCTCTCCATCTGCATCAGCTTAACAAACATGGGGTTCGGCCGGACAGTGTAAGCAATGATAATTAGAAGCCCAGCCAGCGTACATCGGCTTCGAGGAAGTACGGCTGAAAGGACTTTTAACAAGTGCAGTGTGGGAGTCGAGGAAATGCCTCGTCGAAGGTTAATGCTGCCCGGTGAAGGCAAAGAAGTTTCCACTCGGGTGCAAATGGAGGGTTGGCATTACGTGTAAACCTACGGACTTATTTCCTTTTGACTCTTTATTCTCCATGTAAACAAGTCTTATTTGCATCTGTAGTGATGCTGGAGGACAGAAGGGGTTATTTATGTGTTGTAAGAACCCTGTTTGCTGATGGCACAGTGATTCATTGTCCTGCTCAGTTTGGAATAGGGATGTGTGGTAGTCAACGACATGGTGGTCAGTGTGCATTGATGAAGAATTGAGCATAAGCTTAAAAAACTAAATTAAAAACGAATTTGCTCAATTCAAAACAAACTTTTTTCCCCATCGGAAACTGTCCATTTACAGTAAATGTCCATTTAAAGCCGAATAAACATTCACTACAAGTGCTCTGAGTGGCATCAAAACGTACACTATATTGGTTGTGTTTTCTCACATCTCGTATTTTGACAAATAGACTGTTGTCCTTACAACCACATCTCCGACTGAGTATTTCTACACATCCCGAATACAAAACAATGTACAGTGGCAAACAGAACGTATCAAAGACACAAAGAAAAATAATATATATAGAGAGGAAGAGGCTTGAAAGGAAGGACTGATGAGCAGACTCTCCCTCCCTCTGTTTTCTTGTGTAAAGACACAGACACACTGTGGGAAAATACCAGAAGAGAAAGTCAAGGTGATGGCGTGGCCCAGTGTACGTACAGTACATTCGCTGATGGGCATCATTTGAACTTCGGCACTTCCTCATTCCTTGCTGAAAAATGAAGTGCGGGCAGAAGAGGCAGTAGAACTGGGCGATGTGGACAGATTTACTATCGTAATAATCATTGTTCATTACATTGAACTATATGATACATGTAATGGTCCTATACAGAAGATTAAGGCATTAAATGATCATTATAAGCTGGAGTTTCACTGCACATTATGGTAGATATTGTAAATGCTAATGGAGGAGTTTATTTGATCCCTGGAAGAGTAACTTTTACCACACAATTTTTCCATCACAAAACCACAGGATTGACGGAGAAAATAGCACTCGCATTTGCATTAACTGTTTCGGGGTCAATGGGGTTTTCGCTGGTGACAGACTCACCAGAGGTAAACTTTTCGTTTACGTCTTCTGTGAACAATGTTCGTTCGTTCGCCGTCTTTACCACAGTGCAATACCGCTAAGAAACAAAGGAGGCGCTAGATCACAGAGAAGTTGGAAGTTGGCTGTTGTTTTTATTTTAGTTATTTAGTTGTTTATTTAAGAATTCCAGACCAAAACTCAAGTAAAAAAATAATAATAATAATAATAATAATTTAACTCTCATACAGACATCATGTAGTTAAGTGCTATTGTCTCGTCAAAATCAACTTAGACTACTAAGTATATGACAATATCATAATTAAATATCAATCCAATGCAATTTGATAATAGTGAATTATCAGCCACTGCTCAGTGCCTGCACCTCCACCTGTTTGCTAGTTCACACGCCCACTTGCATGATCCGCCTCTTCTCTACCGCCGGCTTGCTGTCCTTCTATATCCGTCTACCAGTTTCTCACCCTTTCTCCATTCCTTCCTCCTCCTGTCTCTCCCTGTCTTCTACATTTATATTTCATTTTCAAATAATAATTTTTTGTCCACCACTTTTGAAACCTTGTCTGTTCCATAAACGATTGTGTCACCCATTTAAAGTTGCGTCTGACTTTTTGAATGTACGGCTGGTATATTGCGGTAATCCACTCCATTACATTAAGGCCCTAGAGCTCCCACTCTGAGGGGTTCGGATTAGTGACGTTGTGCTGTACATTCTTTCCCCCTCTACGTTGTGTAATCTGCTTCGGAAATGTCCTGTGGACTGCTGCCTTGATTTTTTTTTTGAATGTTATTAATAAAATGGATAAAAGAGGTGGTTTCTAAATTGTGACATTGTGTAGGCCATAAAATGAATTGATTAAACACATTATTCAATGCATAGAGGCTATTTGGCCTCTGAAGGTCAGGAGAATCACACACAAAGTATATGGAATATGTCTTGGAGCCAAAACACCACATTTATATTCACAGAACTGCTGTTGCATTGTGGATTATATAAAACTAGTCCTAGGGCTCCACAAGTAATTGTGTTGGTTGTTCATGCACTCCACATCATACATTTACACATTAAAGTCCTTCTCGATGCTGTCCTTTAAAAATGCTTTCTATGTAAAATCACTTCAGACTAATAAAGATAATAAATTATTAAGTCATTAATTATCAAGTGTATTTTATAGCCTGGTATTGCCAGACCAATTCGCAAACGCCTATTAGTCTGGAACCTCTCTGTTCATTTTTGATTGCCAAGGGGTGTTAACAACGGACGCAAACCAAAATGTCTCTGGACGCAATTGGATAGACCTCCAACCCATCAGATCAACGAAACCTGTGACGTAGCGCTGAGCGAGTGAGTTGGTAATCCTGTCTGAAGTACGGCAAACACGTCTTTCTTATCAACAAAATCTTTTAGAGAAATTAGACCGTCCAGTTTGTTTAATATTGTCGCGATAGTGGATTCAAAAGACCGCTCCATATCAGCAGCAGCCATCTTGGTAATGTGCCTCAACGGCGCTCCTCTACATCGTCATCATATCAAACCCGCCCCATATTAGATAAACGGTTGAGATTGGTCCGACCATAAAACAGTCGGGGGGGAATATGTTTGAATGGGAGGGTGGCCAGACCAATCTGCCAGAGCAAATGAAACATGAGCTCACCTATTTTTCTGATTCCCAGGCAAAATATTTTAAGCACTTAAACAGGAATTTATAATTCATTTATAATCAGTTTATCTTGCTTTGTCTTTACCAGATCCTTGTCGCTACATACTTGGCTGTACTACCTTCTTTTAGTTCCTCCTACAGCAGCACACATGTTAGCACTTCCACACTGCAAAGTAGTAAAAAATACACTTTAATCACTGGAGCAACGGCTTTCTATTCGGTTTGTTTCTAAAAAGATAAATCAGTCAAGTGAGGGGCATCAATTGTTTGTATAAGTGAAGGATGTTTAAACAGAAACATTGGGTGGCCACTGGCCATGAACCTTAATGGACCTCTGTTGGTCCTGTACTGCGACAAGGAAAAGAAAGAGGGAGAGAAACTGAGAGACTAGCCTGCGGGTGAACTTCAACAGGATAACATGACAAACAAGCGAAAGGGACTGAGAATAAGATGATGGCAAGGAAGGGAAGGTGCTTACCCAAGAGAGTTGCAGGACGCAGAGGATGTGGGAATCGGTCGCGCTTCGATCAATACAGCGAGCGGCTCTTCATTCATCATGCGGTACCGTAATATGAACCTCAGCAGAACTGAACTCCCTCCTTACTGAGAATCAACCCTGATTCCAGTCTGTCAAATACGTCGTCAAGCCTCACATGGTGCAAGGTTATCTGGAGGCTGGGTTTCCTTAATATTTAAACTTTTTGCCATTGAACAACAGTGATGATTATAGATACACATTTCTAGTCACTTTGTCAAACAAACCTGTCCCAGTTTAACGCTAGTTTGTTTCCCTGGTGGTAAAAGAGAGATGAGGGTGGTGGTTCAAGGCTTTGGGGCCAGTGGGATATTTGTTGTTGTCGCAGTTGTTATTTTTCTACACTTGGACCAAAAAAATAGCTTGTGAAAAATGAGTTTGAGTTACCCACTGAAAAGTGTCCTTGACTGCAGATGAAGCAGGGAGCCTCACCACTGCCAGGATAACAGGAAATGGACTCGTCAAGGCTCTGTATCGCTCACTGTATCTCTAGGTCTCTCTCCGTCACTATCGGTCTCTCTATCTCTCTGGTGTTGACTCACTCACTCACCCATTCACGCATTAATATTGCTGATCTTTCCAAGCAGTTAAGTTCTCCTCAGTCTCTCTGTCTGTCAAGTTGCAATGAGTCCCCCCCCCCCGCACAGTTCAGTCAGGCTAGATGTACAGGTCCAATCTTATTATACCAGATGGCTTAGGGAGAGAAAGAGTTATTAGGACGGTTTAGCAGCAGTGTATGGGGGAAGGGGAGACTTAACCATGGAGAGAAACTGAGAGAGAGAGAGCCAGAGAGTGAAAGAGAATGATTCATTCATCCATTTTCTACACCCTGTGATTCGTGCACATAGCTGATGGGGGTGGGTTGGTTTGGGGATTGCTATCTGTCCCAGTTTACAGTACTTGGGGGCATGATGCAGGGTGTTGGATTAGCCTCACCTTTGTTTTTTGGAGGTGGGATGAAAACAAACCAAAAAAAAGCATAAAAAACACAATGAGAACATGCACATTTTGCTGCCTGAAGTTGAAATCATATCAACACGTACACTGCATTGCTTACCGCTGACCCAACATGCAACCCTTTCTCTATGTTATATCTGTCATGATTGTTTAACTTTTCATTCGAAAGCCAAACGGTAATAAAGAGACGTGAATTTTGGAGTTGAGTAAGGGCAGTTGGTTGGATGATGAGTTTAAAGGCTTTCTAGGGTGTGAGAGAGCCTTGCAGACAGTAGTAAAGGAAGACTGCAGGCCAACAGGGTGATGCAGGCGAGCAGATACTGCCAGATAGACATGCTGGCCAGGTGAGGTCATCCCACCCTAGCTTACAGTAAAAGCAGAGTACTGAATTGGACTTCCTTTCCAACTTAGTGTCTGCACAGGAAATCCTGACCGTGCATCGCATTTCTTTGTTACAATAATTTAGTTTAATCAATTCCAATTTAGCACGTTAGCACAGTAATTCCTAGAAACTGTCTACAGGTTTTATGCTCAGTGGATCATGCTCTTATGATGCTTCTGCGCACTGTTGCTCAAAGTCAAGAACTGGGTCTAGACGTGGGTCACAGAAAGATCGAAGCAGGTCAGCAAGGTATTTGAGGTGACTTGGAGTTTTGCCAATGGAGTTCTTGGTACCTGGAATAAGTTGAAAGTAAAAAGTAAATAGTTGACGTGTGACATGGGAAAGGCGTGATCTTGTTAAATCTTCATCTAAATCGATTTGAGCCTCAAGGAAAGAAAAAAAAGATGTGATATCAGTAGAAGTTGCAAAACCCCCATCCAGTACAAGGTTCCAGCCATCTGCTTGGCTCTGCAAGAAAAGCAGATTAGACATGTAGGTTCCTTAGGTACAAGTTGGCTGTGATAATACAATAATGCCAAAGTGGAAATACATAATTGAATTAATCCTTGAAGTGGTAACTAGATTCGGCAGCAATAGAGGTTTTGTAATAACTGATTTGTTAATTAACAAATCCGGTAAAAGGCATTGCAGTTACTTTGTACCTGGAAACCCCCAACTCAATTGAAACGATGCTTCACAGATGATAACCACTGCTCCCAGCAGATGGATAGTCAAAAGTAGTTCAGAATGTAACTAAGATCTTGTTTTTATCTTTTTATTTTTGCTCGTCATCAAGATATAAGATATACCTCTTGAATAATGCAGCTTTCCCCTTTTCGTGATTAGTTCTGGACACACAGGAATGAAATTGGTATTGATTCTCATTTGAATCTGGGTTTGATAGGCAAAAAGCTAATTTCCCCAAAACTGAGTATCCCTTTAAGAATGGGAACTCTTTATTCAGGCAAGGATTGTATACAAAGTTACATCAATCTGACAAGATATTTCTTTCTGTGTAGACTGTTGGTTAGCGTTGCCCAGTGTCCCAACCTTGTCACCAGGGTCACCATGGAGACAACACAGACCTTCTAACCCCACTGGCCTTCGAAGCAGATAAGAATACTGTACTGTATGTAGCGAGTCACTAGGAGTTCACACCCCCTGCCTTCGTTCTCCTCTTTTATCAATCCTCCCCGTCTCTTACTCAACAAGTGCCTTTGATCGTAGCATATTACAACAGCTTTGATATCACTCTCCTTTCATATCACAATCTTTGTATAGCAGCCTTGATTATTGTTGTCTTTGTTGAAGCCCCGTTTTGTTGGTCTTTTTGAAAGGCCAGTCGAACCACATTCTGTCTCTTTCTCGAGGAAGAATAAAGTCTGAGTTGGAAAAAGACAGAGCGGCAAGAAGAGAGACACAAAGCAGAGAGAGCTCAAGTTGACCCTTCTCTGACCCTCTCTTTGAGGCCATATTCTGTGTAAACCTTTCCGGTTTACGGTTGTATTGACACCTGGTCAGGGGGGAAAGTTTATTCTAGCACTTTAGTTTTCAGTCAAATTTACTTTACTGAAGAATGTACATGAACAGTGAGAATTGTTGAACTGCCTTCTCATAGAAAACCTATGTTGCAAACTGAACTGACTTCTCTTGGGGTGACCGTTTACTGGCATATAATAATATTCTAGGATGTGTTTACTGCCGAGAAGTGCATACTGTTTCAGCAATTCCGATTTGTGGTAAAGCCAATCACATTCCATTTAATTTCAGTAGCTTCCTATTATGTGAAAGTCAGATCTGCGTTGTTAAAGCATGTTAATAGATGACATCACATGCTTTCTAGGCCATGTAGGCCAACGGACTGCTTGGAAAAGTACATGAAGGCTTTTAAAAATGTTTTCTACAATGTTGGAAGGCACGGTGGGGATTAGTGTTAGGTAGCATATTGTAGTCACAAGCAAACTGGATATTTCCTGGATAAGACATTTCATTAAATGATACCAGCTTGAGAAGGAAGAGGAGGCAGAGTTCCTTTGTGACTGTAGATGGTCACAGAAGAGGAGACCAGATTGGACTTGTTTATGTTACACCCCAGTAGTTTGATGGGAGAGTGTGGCTCTCTTTCCCGTGGGCTGCCCGCTAATGTCTTTCTGCTGTTGAACATTTCACCGCACACGGGACCTCTGGAGACCAGCCACTGGGCTGCCCTACTCCTGTCATTCAGTTTGTCCAAGCCAAACTTTTAAAACTGTTTTTTGTTCCATCCTGAGAACCGAAATGAATAAATTGACTATGACTATGATCATGGGGACCCAAGCCCTTGGAAATATATTGCAGCTCTAGGCATGCGGGTTTCGGGCAGAGTGGGACCCACATTCTGGGTCCCAATCCAAGCTGGTTGTTAATGACTTTCCATGTTAGTTTGCCGCACATAACAGCTACTGGGCTTCCAATGTGATTCCAATATTTTTAGAGTCTCCATGGTCTGATTTCCTAAACTGTGGGTTGTTGTGGGCACATCACTTGTATTTTCCATACTTGGCAGAAGACGTAATATTTTTTTAACTAGCCCGACTCCTAGGTGGGAAGAGACGGTACATATTTCATTGGGCTTAAGGCTGAAATTACTGAAGAAACTCATCTCAAGGCAAATGTCATGGCTTCAAAGCAATCTCAAAGCTTGCCGAATAAGATAGGGTTGGGTAAAAAGAGATGTTGACTTCAACATTCTGTTATGTCACATTGTACAGGTCTAAAGGCAACGTTCCTCATCCGAGAAGTCTAGTTAGATTCACAACTTTCCTTTTAAATCACACATCACACACTTGCAGTGATCCAGTTCATTCTAGAATTTAGTTTTTCTGCAATTTTTGTTTTTTTCTTGCTATATATTCAGTATACTCAGTTACTGCATCTACTAAGGTAACCTTCCAAACACCCTAACTTAAGCTTTGGTGTGGGAACTACTGTACATATTATTGTCCTAGAATTCTAACGTCACAGCATGAAGATGTTTTTGCTCATTAAATTGTGTATTTTTTTTTCTTCTTTTAACCATTTCCTTTCAGTCCCACATCAGTGACAAGGAAAAAAAACACATCATTGAGTTCACCAGTGTTAACGTCTGAAAGGGGACGATTGCTTCCTTTTCTCTTTTACAGATGTCTTTCTACTTGTGAGTGAAAGTGACAGCTCTCAACGCTCTGCGGAAACTGTAGAAGGATGAATGCCACACTAACAACAGCATTAGCTGAGCTAGTATTTATACAAATGAATTCTAACCACTTGTGCTTTACCAGACTGAGCAACTACACCAAACCAAAAGGCCCGTACCTGGTTTGAAACGCAGAGTTGTGGTGGAGATTATCAAGAATCTGGACTGGAATGTTAAACTTTGTAAAAACTATTGTTTGCATAGGTTTATTTTTTCAAGAACCACCAAACTCACAATATCTGCACTGCTATCAGTCCTGGAAGTTAGAACTTTGATATTGTTTGGTCCAGTATTCGGTATCATGCTTGGCAAACTCCCTCGGCAAATTCCTGATTGCTATCGAGCCTTTGTTTGGTTTTTATAGAAAGCCACAGATTTTTCTTTTCTATTCTGTTCTTTTCTATTTTACCCTCACAATCGTGGCTGCTGTACTGTTTCCGTCACACAAAGATATTTGAAAGGCACACTGTAAGCTATGTACGTCACTGAAGGGTCCACCCTGACTCGGTTCACTTTCACAGGAGCACGTCAGCTGTTGAGAAGTGGAGCAGTTATGGTCAACATGGTTAAGCAGCAGCTAGAAGTCTGGCTTGTGAAATTCAGACTGTCAATGCTGCATAACTGCATTCAGCAGTAACTGCTTGTACACAGGGCACACCTGCCTACAGCTTTGTCGTTTTGCCACTTGTGATTTACCAAGGTTGCGTTCTTAAAGATGAAACTAGTTATAGGAGTTCCCCTACCTCTCCTACAGTTGCTTCCTCTTTTGGTTCAACTTGTTAATCTTTTATATCCATTTTACATCCACTACTGCCACAGTAATGACATTGCATGCGTGGCTCAATTGGTAAGGCTTATACATTTAGATAGACACTGTCAGGCGTTAATACTACAGACACTAATGTTCAACCAGCATCAACAGAACAGAACTCTGTTCAGCCAATGAAAAATGCAACTTAATCCCGTTAAAGTTCAGATCTGTTGAATGTACGTTCAGTATGTTAAAATACCTTGACTCAGTCTGAAGGACAATGCATGTGACAAACATCCAGGTATTAGTCAGCCTCATTGTGCTGCATCTGTGGCTTAGCACAAAGCCAGGACAGGTGGCCCAGGAGTCCATGCTCTTATATCCTGCTGTCACTCTTTAACCGTCACAAGCTGGAATCCTGCAGCATGTCTGCAGATATCTTACACTGGTAAAGATGTTCTCTGTTTTAGTCCACCATTGCCTACTGTATAGGGTGTAAACCATGTAGGATTTGATTTGGCTCTTCTTTGTGCTTGTGAAACCTTATTGTATAGTGAGGGCACCCATGGAAACTCAGCTTGGATGTTAAACAGAAAGAATGACAGGTGTTACCCCAGCTATACTCATTAGTGCTTAACTTTACTGTAGTGTAGAATGTCTTACAAGTTACTAGTTACATGTCTAACACGCAGCACAGTTACTGTGCTACGTGTTAACACCAGTAAAAGTGGCTTAAAAGTAGGCAACTAGGCAAATATTTCCGTATTTTCTACGATGACCCCCCTTCCCCTGTCAACAACATTCCTACACCATTCCCACTCACAAATAGAGCATTTCTTGGTGAAACACAGACATTTTGAAACTCCAGTCTAGGACCCCATGGTGACTGGTTGACCTGGCAGATGGGCTGCTATAGTACGATAAGTTACCAACCATTGCAATGTATGGCTTGGTGGCGACAATCAGCACAATCAGGTTATGTAGGAAGGAGTTAAGTAAGAGCAGCGGCGGGACTCTATGTTATGAAAGGGTTAAACCTAGCTCAGCCCCAACCAGGACAGGACCGCTTCCTTTTAAGGACTTTAGTCTGCTGGAGAATTAGAGAGATAGGGAGAGGGGAGGGAGGGAGACAGAGGGTTAGATATAGTGGAGTAAAAAGAGAGGGATGGTGTGAGAATGAAGGAAACGGGGGGGAAAGAGTGAGAGAGACAAAGTGGGAGAAATGAATGGGGGGGCATAAAAATCCTCTTGGAAAGGAGAGAGAGAGAGAAGGAGAGACGCACTTTAAAAGAGAGGAGACAAGCTTGTGAGATTTGGGTAAAGGGAGAGTATTCTTGGCTCAACATGAAACCAGCTAGCGGCGTACGCCGCAGAACCGACAATGAACCAACAAACACACACTAATTGTGACATGGAAAGGCAAAGGGGGGGGGGGGGGGGGAGGGTACAC
>OMKR01056721.1:0-11856 GCA_900302355.1 Cyttopsis rosea
GTAGTCTGTTTCTGACAGTTTGGTCAGAAACATGCACACCAGTAGCCTGCTAGGTCATTTTGTAGGGCTCTGGCAGTGCTCCTCCTGTTCCTCCTCGCACAAAGGAGCAGATACCGGTCCTGCTGCTGGGTTGATTCCCTTCTACGGCCCTGTCCAGCTCTCCTCGTGTAACGGCCGGTCTCCTGGTATCTCGTCCATGCTCTTGAGACTGTGCTGGGAGACACAGCAAACCTTCTTGTGACCACACGTGTGGATATGCCATCCTGGAGGAGCTGGACTACCTGTGCAACCTGATTGGGCTGCAGGTACCGCCTCATGCTACCAGTAGTGACAAGGACACTAGCAGAACACAAAACTAGAGAAGAATCAGTCAGGAAGGATAAGGAGAGAGCAATTGTCTGTGACCACTACATGCAAAACCATTCCTTTTTTGGGGGTTGTCTTGCTTTTGCCTCTCCATTGCACCTGTTGTCAATTTCATTTGCACCAAAGCACGTGAAATTGATTCACAATCACTTGTGCTTCCTAAATAGACAGATTGATATCCCTGAAGTTTAACTGACTTGGTGTTATACTGTGACGATTAAGTGATCCCTTAATTTTGAGCAGTGTATTTATTCCCGCTAGTTTCCTACTTGTATGAAACAACATTTTGAACACAATTGAGTTAAGGGACCCAGTTACTGCAGAATGGAATGAATGAAACAAATACCCTGTGTGTCCCATGCCGTGTGTGTCCTGATCCCAATAGGGAGACATATGTCTCTTTCCACTGCTATGGGGCTTAATTTAGTAAAAACCGGATGTTTTTGTGCAAATTCTTTACTTGTAAATAATAAATCCTGCACACCAGAGTTTGTGAATGAGTCCGCACTTCTGCGTACTCACGCACAGACAGTGGAGGTGCAGATGTTGTGTGTGTGCGTGCGTGTGTGTGTGTGTGTTTTTCAGGGGTGGGGCATTTGACTTAATTTTGGTTTTCGTCTCATGACAGTTTACATTCTTAAAGATTAGCTGTGTTGCTATGTTAGGAGACACAGCAACATGTCACTCTTTGGTGAAATTGCTTGAAACAGACAGTGCTGCTGAGCTTGGGAGCCCAAACAAATTTGCATCACAGTGAACCTTTTTGTTCACGCTTAATGGGCTATCAGCAACAGGTCTCACAGCCCCCACAAGGGCTCGACATGGTGTGCTGTCGACCACCAACACTTTATTTGACCCTGGAGGCTCAAAGTAGTTTGACATCTTACAGATGCCAGGCGGGGAGTGTTCCCCCTTGTAGTGTTCATCCAACCATCGGGGCAGAACACACTGCTGACCCCAACCTCACAGGTGGGGGAACAGCCCAAGGAGAGCCCGTCATTAAAGGGACGGTCGCCAGGAGCATGTGTAGCTCCGTGGGGTGCGGCCACCACGTGTGAATGCGCCTGGGCTCAGGTCTCACCGGTGGCTCGGGGGTTCAGAAGCTCATTGTGTGACGTCAGCCGGGGGACAACAAAAATGTGCGCGGAATAGTGCGTGAGCAGCCTCCAGTTCCATCATCTCCTCACATATGCGAGGATGATGGAACTTCATTCCCTTCATTAAAGGAGGGCTCCATGCTCCTACCATGCCGGGGGTAACGCGGAGCCACTTGCTTTAATACGTGCTTATGAATACGTGGATCTGAGGACGGAAAGTGGGAGAATCCGTGCTCACTCCGATGTATGCCCCGGGCACTGTGGATAAGGGGCGGCAGTTACAGCTGTAACAATAGCCCCAAGGTCCTCTGCGTCCCGGGCTGACATCACTACTCTAACCTTAGAGGTTTTCGCTGTGGCGTGGGGGCTACTGTGCACAATCTGGTGCTGGAGCAGTGGCATGAGGGATGCCACTGCGAACGGAGGGAAAGTAGAGAGGGAAGAGTCCTGACCTTTTGTGGAAGAATTGTCTTTCACGACTAGATAGACAAAAGACAAGGGTGGTTTATTGACCAATTCTGGAAAACACACACTGTCACTCCCGAACTGGGAAGGGAACACGATCACAGAAGTGGCTTGCGCTGCGTCGGTCACGGCCCCCAGCGGCCCGGACTGTCTGACGCCCTCCTCTGCGCACTGTCATTAGCTCCTCTTTCTGGGACCCCCCAGGGGCCGGGTCGACCAGGTATACGCCGCTCCAGCCCATGGACGAGCAGGGGCGGTGGTGGAAGGGGCTCTGTGTGCCGTGCGCCGCTTCCGTGCCCGTCTCACTGCTGCGGGGCCCGGCCGGGAGGAAAACGATCCAGTTACCCCCATGGGTCAGGGGCCGGGAGCGTGCTCTTGGCTGCCGGCGGTAGGTGCAGAGAGAGCTGCTGTGACGAGGGCGGTGAACCTGTCCTTCGCCGATGGTAACAGTGGTTTCCTGGATGGCACTTGTTCCTCCATCTCTGGTTCATTCCGTGAGCCGAAGTAGGCTTGACGTAGATGCCCATAGTAGATTTGAGGAGATTCCTGTCTCCCATGCCTGATTGCCATGGCCGCGGTTAAGCCCTGTGATGCTAACGGGTTGGAGAATTATTTCTCTCGTGACTCACAAAGACGCTCGTAATTGTTTATGATGCCGGTTGGCATTGAATGAAACTGCTGACGTCATTGCTCGACATTGACTTTATTAGGTAGATCCTGTCCTCGAGCGTGGCATCCGGAAAATCCCACAGGTAGAACTAAATGTCCTTCAGATAGACACAAGCCTTTCAGACTCGTCAAGGACCTCAGTCTTTTTTTTTTCCACGACAGAAAAATCAAGTCTTCGATTCTTAATCAAACAGCAGTCAAGGAGGAGTTGAATATACAGATAGACTTTATTCCAAAGTAATAAGAGCCGAGCTGGATCTGCAGATACAACTGACTTTCTCGGCTCCAGCTCACCGTTTTTCAATACATTTGGATGCCCCCTCCTTTTCCGAGGGCCTCCCTTACATTCCTTTCTGGGGAGGGGTCTTTTCTTATATCTTCTACTATTAAGTTCAATTTCCCCCTCTCTGACTCATCCCCTCCCCTACTCTTGCTCGGTTCGTAAATATTGGTGGCGAACCGAAGCTTAGTCTATATATGGTTCGTGCCTGTGCTCGTGCCTTGGCGAGCTAAGTTCTATACTTTAAAACAGTGGTGGCTTTACCTTGCCATATAAAGAGCTACTGTAAGTCTCATGGTAACAGTCAACATTCTAGTGAGGTAATGTTTGGATAGTGAGGGTCCAGAGCCATCTATGTCACACAAGCGATATTGCTCCAGACATATTGCTGCTGTGGTTTTATTATTCATGCACTCAAAATTATACTATATATCCCCGCTTTGGGGCAATACAGCCCCACACACACAAAACATAATGCAAAACATCGAAAACACATTGAATGAAATGAACATCACACACAATAAAATTGCAAAGCCAATGACTACATGTCACCTGAAGTGAGTCTCCAGGGGTTACTTGCCTACCAACGTTGCAAATGTGATGAGAAATGCTCAGCACATTTGCAAAAGGCCACACACAATCGGGATTGTGGTATGGCCAGTCGAGAGGACCACCATGACCGTTACAGGGAAGGCCATCCGTTGTAATGTAGTGTCTAGGCTTGCCCTGCACTGGAATGACTGTCCTTCCTTGGTCGATGATCACAGCCGCCTGTTGAACGGTCGTCAGTCCAAGCAACATCCTGGTCAAACAGGTCATTAGTAGAGGGAGCAAACAACAGAAGATCATTCCAACTATGGCAAGCCCTATTTCTGCCGCCAATGCTATTTTCGTCAGCATGGCTCCCCATCTGCCTATCGAGTTTTCCAACCAATCCCAGGTGTGGGCCTCTCTTCCTGCATTAGCCCTTACTTCCTGTCGCAAGCATTTCAACTTATTCATGGCTAACATGAAACTTCCACTAGGTGCAGTATTGTTAGGAATGAATGTGCAACACTCTTCGCCAAACATGGCACACACCTCCTTTTTCGGCCATCAGGTAGTTAAGTGCCATTCTATTTTGCCATGTCATAGCACTGGTCGCCTGTAGCTGTTCTCCGAAAGAGGACAAGGCATCATCCGTGTAGTTGATAAATCTCTGCTGGTTATAGTAAACGTAATTGATCCATTCAATATTCTTATCAGGTGTGATCCAGAAAAGGAACGACTCTAGCCCTGCTGTAATTTCACTACGCGCTTTATATTCATTAGGAATGTTTCTGGGTTGACCTATAGCATCTAGGTAAACATCAGGGTCGGGGGTGTATGCTCTCTTTTTTCTGCTGTTCTGGGGTTTGTCGTAGTTACCCACTGATTTCTCCCAATCCCCTGTCAGCAAAGTGATGGGATATCCTAACTTCACTCGAGCACATGTGCCGTCCCAACGTGCCAGCAAGGTGCTACGTAGGACTTTTCCCCCACACATCCAGAAGATGTGGGTTGATTAGGGTGGTGTAACGCACTGAGCCATCACTCGTTCTGGTACAGCTCTCCCTTCACATTGATATGTACTTGTCCTTTTGCAATATCTATTGTCCTACTACATCTGGAAAAGTATTGTACACTAACTTCTCCCTTTTGCAAATAACACTCATGCATTCCAAGGTCTTTGTCCTGTCCGCTGCTTCTTTAGATATCATTACATTACTGCCTTCACACCATTTAGCCATGTTTTTTTCACCAACTTGGATAACGCTCTATATTTTTATATATATTTATATATTATATATTTCCCTGTTCTGCTGAAATGATCCATACAGTGCAAGGAGGCTTGTGTGTACGTAGGGAAGGTGAGCCTCCCGTACCACCCAGGCCCTCTTGACTCCGGCGACATGCTACATGACTCTTCTGACATTGGCTCCAGGTATCTTTTATAGGAACCACCCTTAATAAATTCTGGTTCTCCTGAACACATGCCCAGCAGGGTTTGTCAGTATGCTTGCGCGCCGTATATGTCAACCATTTATACCACTCATTCCTCAACGCTTTGTCATATAGTGTTTCATCCTTACTCTGATTTTCATTAGATTAATCCTTCTTTGTTGAGGGTTGAGACTGACCCATTATCTATTCCCATGTAGTCTGCCAGCATCCTTTTTCCTCTGTTTTTGGGGGTTTGGTGGTATCATTTCTATCCATCTTAGTGGTTGTTACCACTGGGGTTGGTCGTGTCATCTGTGTGTCATTGGTAAGAGAGTTCCAGTCTAGTCTGACCTTTGTGGACCCTGCCGGGTATCCCACCCTGTTAGTTTCTATATACATGTCCTGCTTCCGCCACTGTCCCATGTCAATTGTCATATCCCACTGTCCTTCAGCTTCACTCAGAGATTACATTCTCTATTAGTTCTAGACTACTTTGGTCAACTGGTCCAATATCCTTAGACAAAAAATATATCCTTCCCTTATTGTTACAGACCTCTGAACTTCCCGACTGACTAGCGGTGGAATTGGTATGGACATCCTGACAATATTATTTGTTTGTTTCAGTGTTCTTTTAGATCTTAATGAATGTTCCTTCACTGACTCTCTTGTGATGTACCCTTCATAGTCAACCTCTTTTTGCGACACGTGGTCATCAGGCCAGATCACTCGGGTTGATGGTGATGAGGTCATCGAGGTTGCTGTGGATCATGAGGTTAGTTCTAATGTTACCATTCCTGATGTTCTCTGTTTCCCCAGGGACACTCCCGGGGCTGCTGGAGTCTGTCCCAGTCCTTGGCCTATCAGAAGGAGGCTGATCATCAGCATTGTCAGGGCTGTGTTCCTCCTGGGGCACACAGCTGGGTCCGGCCTTTTCCTGGGCGGCCTCTCCCTCCGGGTCCCTGGCGCCTGGATCTTCCTCATGGCCTGGTCTGATCTCCTGGCGTGGTACCCTAGTACAGTGGTTAAGGTGATACCAAGTGGTGCTTCCTTCTACCTGAATAGCTGTTGGTGTCGCTCTGACTACTTCATAGGCCCCTATGAAGTACCCTCCTTGGCTTCCACTGTCTTGTGAAGACTTTGAGGTAGACAAAATCTCTGGGCTCCACCCCCCTTGGCAGCTCCTCGTCTGGTTCTGGAACTCTGTTCTTTTCCTGTTGATATATCACATTATGTATAGCAGTTAGTTGTCTGATATATTCCTTACATTATTCTTAGTGCACGTTTCACATTCATTTAGGCGGACATCCATTGGACATGTTTGTAAATATGGAGACCAATAGCCTTGTTTTTTGATTTTCCTTGTCACATCTCCCCTTGCGCAATGGTCAAAACCATGCACATTGGTAATGAGAAGTCGTAACAGGGCTGAGGGTGCTACTATTAGGCCATCATGGACCCTCCGTAGGCCATGTTCTCCACCCCTAGCACCTCTTTTTAGCCACATACTATGTTGGTAAACACCTGCTTTCTCCTGCAAATGTTGTCTAAACTCGGTGACGCATCGGACATGACTAACAATGGGGCTTGAATTTGAGACGCGCATTTTGACGCTTGTTTGGTCACTTTATCTGCAGCATTGTTACCCGTGATGACATACTCATTGCCTTTCTTATGTGCTTGACACTTAATTATTGCCACTTGTTTTGGTAAGAGCAGTGCCCTCATTAAGTCATAAATGTGGGTGTGATGGAGGATGGGCGTACCATCCATTACTTTAATCCCCTTTGTTTCCACACCCCAAACAAGTGGCAAACACCATGTGCATATATAGAGTCCGTATAGCTATTAACTATACGTCCGACGCCCTCGCCCTACAAGCTGTTGTTAAGGCTTTTAATTCCACAAGTTGTGCAGAGCACGGTTGTGGACACGCTTCACTATGAATTGTGACATACTGTGGTCTGCTTGGCGGCGCACAACCTGCATGATTGTCAATATGATCCTTAAAACATGATCCATCAACGAACAATTCACCATCAGCATCAGCTATTGGGGTGGACATTAGATCAGGTCTTAATTTCTTTATTGTGACATCTGGGTATGTTAGCAATGTTAAATGCTCCAAAGGCCTATCATTGCTTAGCACAAACCTCCCCTGTTCTATCATTTCTGTCACCTTGTGATGGGTGTATATTGTCACTGGGTATCCCATCTTGCGTGTCGACGCTTTATCAGATGCATACTGTATCGCCACCAAACCTTGATAGCATGGTGGGTACCCTTGGGCTACTGCATCTAATTTAGTGCTATAGTATGCAATGGGTTGTTTCCGATGACCACTGCATGTTTGCTGCATTAGAACGGCAGAAGCATAACCCTGACTACGATTGGCCACATACAAAAGAAATGGTTTGGTGTAATCTGGATTTGCCAGCATGCTGGATACCTGCATTTCCTGATTTATGTTTTCAAAGGCTACTTCTGCGTCATTATTCCATACTAATTGAGCTCTCAAGTCAGTCTGGCCAACGCCTTTCATAATCTCTCGCAACAGCGTGGTTTTGAGGGCATAATCCTCAATCCAATCTGATCTGAATCCTGTCATTCCTAAGAATGACATCATTTGTTTCACCATCTGTAGCTTTGGAGCTTTGCTAATTCCCTCCAGCTGACTAGGAGCAATAGCTTTTGTTTGATGGGCTATCGTTCGTCTCAAGTATTTGTTGGAGAATCTCCTGTTGCTGTTGGTGAGATAAATCTGCTTCGCTATTAGAAAACAAACTGAGATTCCTTTAGCATATTTATTATTTTTTTGCAGAGTAATAAGAGAGGGAATACAGGTACACGCTCAAACAGTGACTCAGTTCCCTCTGAGGTACATTTGGAAAACGCCAGTATTTATCCACAGAAGAGGTTGGGCACATTCCGAGTCAAGCCATGTGATTCGCTGTTGCCTTCAATCGCAGCTAACAGATGTCTTAACAAAAACCAACAATAACACCCAGTAACACTGCCACAGAGTCTTTATGGTACTATTCCAGTGTCGTGGAGCACACAAGTAGATCATCAACATATTGTATCAACGTGCCTTCCAAGGTCAATTCTTCTACGCCTGCTTTCAAAACCTGGTTGAAAACATGCGGTGAATGTTTAATTCCTTGTGGCATTACAGGACATATATTGCTTTGCCTTGTAGGTAAATGCAAAAAGGTGTTTGCTTTCCTGTGCCAATGGTACAAGAATGCTCCACAGAGATTACACTGTGAAATACTTGGCATTTGGAGGGATGTTTGTCAACAGTGTGTGTCGATTTGGAACCTCCGCCTGCTGATCTTCCACAATTTTAATCACTGCCCTTAAATCATGCACTAGCCGCCACTTTTGTTTGTCTGCTTTCAAAACTGGGAGAAGGGGTGTATTGCAGTAGCTATGTGTTTCTACCAATACCGCTGCTTCTTTCAGGCCCTCTATCGTAGCTGCTATTCCAGCCTCAGCTTCTGGTTTCATATGATACTGGGGTCTTCAGGGAGGGTTAGCATTTGGTTTCACTCTATTGTATCTCTGCTGGGCTTGCTGATTTTACTTATCCTACATCAGTGTCATGTTTTGACCATACTTGTTCTGGGATCACTTGTTCTAATTCTCCCCTCAACAGCTCCAATTTGTCTTTTTCTCCTCTCTCCTGCATCTGTTGTTTTTGCGATCTCTATTTCCTGCAGTTCTCCTGTCATCTCTGTGAAAGAAAATATTTTAATGAACTTGTTACATTTGGATCTGAGTAATAAAGGATTGTCTGTTGCCCTCCACTCTTTTTCTTTTTCCTGCTTCATCATATATCCATCCATAAGTCCTTGGCTTCATATAATTTATCAATAAAGTGACATGTGAAGAATGATTTATTAATCACACACATGCGGAGGGTGACACACACACATGCAGGAGTGGTGAACGATGAGATACAGTCTCTGTGTTTATCCCACCCTGGCCGTCCTTCCTCCAGGGGCAGCCAGCAGCCCTCACTTTGTCAGCGCCCGGGGACCAATTCCAGGTGGTGGGTCCATGCCGTGGTCAGGGACAGGACAGGAAGTGTTCTGTACGTTTTTAGTCGGGACCCAATGTGAACATGGGGAGAACGTGCAAACTCCACACAGAAAGGCCCCTGATCGGGAGATAGCCCACCGGAGCACGGTGCCAACAGTGCCCCAGGCGGGAATTGAACCCAGGACCTTCTTGCTGTGAGGCAGCAGTGTTAACCACTGAGCCACCGTGCCGCCATGTTAGGCATACAATACCATTTCTGTATGACATCCGCTCGTGGTTGATCCTGAACCTCAATAGCCGTCCCATGCGGACCAATTATGCGGACCATCCCTAGTGACCCTGTCCTGCCCAGGGGTTCACCGGGCCCTAGGGGCCCCTCCCCTGAGACTGTTGTCAGGCTCCCTGTTCTTGCCCTGTCCCCTGTCTCGGAACCCACAGATTAAGCGGGCAATGTCCGTGAGCGTGTCCCAGTAGATAGCATCCCCAGCACACCCCTAATGGACCTTGTGGTCCTGCCTGATTTTGTTTCTGATTTAGGGGTCCTTTTTGGCCCATCTTTTGTTTATTCCACCGATTTGGGGCTCATCCTGCATTTTGAGTATATACATTGAGTATGGTTTGTGGGTGGCCCTTGGCCCTGCCATTGCTGTACTGGGTACGGATTGGGTTGAGCAACTGGCAGTGGTTGCCACACCTTAGACTCTTTTCCTATCTTTGTCTTTCTTGAATTTCCTTGCCTTGTTCTGTCAGTCGTTGTTCATTTTGGTGATATTTGTCTACCGCATGTATGACGTAGTCACAGGACTCCTTGGAGTACTCCTTTTAGATGAGGTCAGCCCCACCACATCTTCCAGTTTATTCCTGACTGCACCCGGCAGTGTTTCAATCAGTGACTTTCTGAACAAGACAGATATTACTGGATCAGTCTCTGGATCTCTTTCCGTTTCCATTCACCACTTTATAACTTGTTCCTGGATATAGGAAGCAGGGTTCTTCGTGTCCCCAAGCACCTGCCCCTTCAGCGCTTTTGGATCTATTCAGGCGGGGTATTCCTCCCTCAATACTCCCCACGTTCTCTTTCGGTAGGTGTCAAAGGTGGCGCCGTCTATACTTGCTGACATCATGCATAGGCCTCCACGTCTCAGTATGCTTTTCATTTTGATTGCTCCCAGTACTCTGGCCAACAATGCCTTTAGTCTCCCACAGCTAATATTTTTCCCATCGTCTGTTCCTCAAATATCTTAATCCATTTATTAGCCCCGTCATTTATATTTGGCAGTCTCACTATCAGGCCCTCCAATTCCTGTGTTCCCCATGGAATATATTGGCACTCCTCTCCTTTTATCAATATTGGATATTGGCCAAACTTCTGCGAAGGTTTTAATTTTTTTCTATCTCTTAACTGCCTGTTGTTATCATTCCTTGCCAGGGATGCAAGGGGGCGTCTGCAGGGGACATATCACTGGAGGTAAGGGGAGCTCCAAGGTTTCAAGGGAAGGCACGCCCTTCATAGGAAATCCCTTCCTCGGAAGATACATTCTCTTCATCGTCTGAATCTTACTCCCGATTCCTATATTTCTTGCGCCTATTTATTTTATTCTGCATATCTTCATACCCAGATTGATATAGACACACCAAATTCGCTACACATGTACAACATGTCAAGACGCACCAAAAAGTCTCATGGACCAATACCCTACCACCAACAGGAAGTCGCCCATCTTGAATCACATGACCGATTTCTCGCCATTTCCACACTTCGTATTTGCACGAACTAGTCCTAGGGATTTTATCGCACCTACTTCTAATTCGCACACAATCATCTTCAGACATTGAAGATGAAAAGTCATCAAAAGCTTTTCCCTACGTTATTCCTGGTTGCCGTGACAACGCCGCCAATTTCGGTGCTTCGCCATCAAACAGGAAGTTGTTATAACTCCAGCATACTTTGTCCAATCTGCACCAAATTTCTCAGTGACCCGCCCTGAACACATCTACATACCCATATTGACTTACAGTCATAGCGCCCCCTACTGGTAACAGGAAACAATCTTTAAAGTCAATGCCCCCTCCTTTTACTTTGACGTCGATGAACGACATTTGCTACACACATGTATCAGGTGAAGACGGACAAAAATGTCTCTTGGACCAACACCCTAACACCAACAGGAAGTCGGCCATCTTGAATCACATGACCGATTTCTCGCCATTTCCACACATCGTATTTGAATGAACTAGTCCTAGGGATCTTATCGCACCCACTTCTAATTCGCACACAATCATCTTCAGACATTGGAGATGAAAAGTTCAAAAGCTTTTCCCTATGTTATTCCTGGTTGCCGTGACGACGCGGCCAATTTCGATGCTTCACCATCAAACAGGAAGTTGCTATAACTTCAGCATATTACGTAGATCAGTGGTGTCTATGGCTGTAGAGGTTTGTGTCCTGGATTAGATAAATAAGAAGCTGGATATGCTGGATACTCGGTACTCTTTTCCGTGACTTTACCGAGATGAAATCCATGTCAGAATTGTAAATATTGCTCACTCTCTAATCATCTCACCTTCCTTATCCCTCCCTCCCTACGTCTCTTATCACTCTCAACTCACTCTATTCACTCTCACTACATGTATGTCTGACTCTGCAATGTTCTATGTTTATCTTAGTCTATATGTCAGTCTTTTGTGTAGATATGTATCCCTACAAACTTCCTACAATACTAGGACACTAAAAAGGAATGTAAAGGAGAAGAACACAGATTTATCTACTGGAAAACATGGGCATCACAGCAAGAAGGTCCTGGGTTCGATTCCCGCCTGGGGCACTGTTGGCACCGTGCTCCGGTGGGTTATCGCCCAATCAGGGGCCTTTCTGTGTGGAGTTTGCACGTTCTCCCCGTGTTCGCATTGGGTCTCCTCCAACATAAGGACCCTGACTAAAAACGTGCAGAACACTTCCTGTCCTGTCCCTGACCA
>OMKR01056727.1:0-34160 GCA_900302355.1 Cyttopsis rosea
TGCCACCATAGCATGTTAGACCTCATCACGGTGCTGGTGCCTCAGCTAAAAATTCCTGCCTGACCTTCACTTTTGGAAGGCTCTGGGTGGTCACAAGGCTACAGCGGGCCATAGCAGAGGAGCACATGTTCTACTGTAGCACACTCTACGCTTACTACTAAACGCTGCCACTGTGGGTCAGTTAAACATGGACGCTATACCGAGGAGAAGCACCAGAGCCAACAGACACAACAGATCAACGCTGATGGATTCTATTAGCGTGCACGTGCGTTGTGACTCGGAATAACCCCGGATATTGTATCCTCCTTCTCCACCATGGACAGAATGGCTGTACGCTGGAGTAAAGCCAGTCTAATCAGCTTCATTAAAGGCCTGGGTAGGTGCCGCCGGGGGCGAGAGAAGCGTGTTCCTGGTATGGCAGATCAAATGCTCCATGTGCTGGAGGAGGCCTGTGCCAAAACCATTTCTATGGACTGCCTTCTGTAGCTCGGTCACATACTAGCGACGCACATTCCCCAGCAGCGAGAGCGGGTCCAATCATTACATAATGGCTTGATCGCAATTATTTGAGCTAATCGCGATCAGTTTGTAAAATCGTTGGATTCGACAATCTTGTGTTAAATTTGACTGTGTACCCAACTGTTTATGTTCCAATGATGAATGCCGATAAAAGGGGGTTTTGTATTATCATTAAATGTCAACTAAAACTTCTTGATTGTGACAGCCGTACCAGCAGCTGCTTAGCAACTTTCTAATCAATATTCTGTTCATAATTTATATTTTCATCACTGCACGACGACAGCACCTGATGTTTACCTGTTCTACTGCCCCACATTTAAGGTGTTAGTCCCTGGCCTCCGACTGTCATTATGGAGTTAGTAATTATTTGGAGTGAAGCTGAGTAATTCATTACTGCCGTAGTCACTCCATCCACCTTTGACCCGGGAGTGAATTGATGTTGCTGCTAATGGTCCCTCTTTTGGCAGAAAGAGGTTGTTAAATGGAATAAGCTCTCCCCCAATTCTTCCGTTCAATACATGGAAGGACTGGAGGTCCTTCCAAAGCTTGACTTCATTAGTGTGGAGTGGATGCCACTTCCACAGCGTGGCTTAAACATTCTGCAACAGTCAAATTGGCCCATGCTCTGAAACAGAATTACATTTTCCATCATACCATCATACCATTTGGTTCACCCAGCGGGAGGGTGAGCACACATTTCCCATACAGAACCTGGATTTGTTTTGTTCATGTAATTTTTCATGACATTCTTAATTCCCCAAATTGATGTAAGCCTGGTTCAGTGTTTCCCATCAGGGTTGCAGCAGTTCAATGGCTAAAACAGGTTCTGTGATTCATGCCAGGTGAATATTTTACTCTTCTCATTCAATGGTTTTACACTTTTCTCTGATATTCATAGCACTAGGTAAACTTTAACATAAAATTATGTTTCTGTGTTTTTTATAGGCTTAGCCATCAGTAGCTAAACCTTCGGCCACTTCATAGCACTGGCTGAAGCACGGTCACAGGCAGGAGATTTCCCTCAAAGGGCATTGACATCTGCAGCACAAAATGAAAACACCAGCTGCTGCACGGTGTTTCTATTTCCATATTCATGCTCTCTGAAAGAGCCGCCTCGGGGCAGTCTCCGGCCCTTTGGACAATCTCCCTCAGGAATGTTCGTCATGTTGGGAACTAAATGTCCATGTTTGGAGAACCGTACTGTAATACCCTGGCTGGCGATCTTGCTTTCTTTTAGTAAACACCACCATAACAGAATTAGCGCGAACCATGTTAAGCTAAGGCTGGTTTCTGTGTGTTGTTTCTCCAGCCTCACCTGTGGGGAACGGATACACCAAACCCCCCATCCTTCCAGTCTGCTGCCCCCCGGGAGACAAGGGTCCCCCAACCATGACGCCCATCTGCATCGATCCAGAGAGCAAGCCGGGCGAGTATGTCCTCAAAAGCCTGTTCGCCAACTTCACCACAATGTCCGAACGCAAGATCCGCATCATCATGGCCGAGCCACTGGTGAGTCAGTAAAAAACAACAATAACTGACAGTCTTTGCGTGAACTGGTCTGTACAACTTGTGGTTTCTATTGTGGGGGTTCTGTTTCCCTTGATAAGGATTGTACAGTTTGGTTTTCTAGTGGAGTCTAAAAAAGGATGTGTCAGGAGGAAGTGGTGTCACATTATTCATATTTGATATGAGGGCTGTGTAGGAGGCAGGTCTTCAGGAGCTTGATCGATGGGCGTGACGATGCGTGTTCAAAGCACGACCATTACGCGTTGAAACAAACTGCAGGCAGGATAAAACTTTCATAGAATCTCAACTACGTTCAGGATTGAAGTAGACAGGGACTCTGCTGGGAAACTGACTGGTGGATCATTGTACCAGTGTCTCTCCACAGCCAACCCTGAATCATGTTATCTATGACTCAAGATAACTGCTGTCTGTGAAAAGTTAGCTGCAGAGCTAACTAAAGAGCTTAAAGCAAAATTCCACAAATTATTTTATGTCTACCTACAGTGGCCAAGAAGTAACAAAAAGTGAAGGGTCGCTTTGAATTAATAAATTGGGAAATGCTTGCACTAATAACCCATACAGTACCTCACAAAACTGTTCAGAAACATTGTCTTTACTGTGTTGGCCTAGTTAATACTACAGACTCTTCACTAGTTCACTCATAGGGAGAGGATTCTCAGGGTGACCAACAGTATTTAACAGACCTTCGCATTACTGGAGTCTTCTGATTCAATTTCAGTAGCTAAAACACTATTACGGTAGTAACACACAACCTAACAGAGATTTTCAAGCCAAAGTACATGATTAGAACAGGAAACAAAAATCCCATAGAGCTAAGTATACACCAGTTTTCAAATTCACATAGCTGTTCACAAACTTTCTGAACGTAACATGAGGCTAATGTAATCTGACATGTAATATTGTAACCAATATTGACCAATTAGATCCAGTGGAAAGCTGTGAATAAGGTCTTTGAATGAGCCCTTGTCTAGTAGTAGGGGTGTTGGACAGGCCATCGGGGTCACAACCAGCTGTTCTAAATAATTCCAGTGACAGACAGGTGGATGAAGAGCTTGGCTTCACCACCTGTCACATTAGGATCCTGCCAAGTCTTACTGAAAGTCATCTAAAAATGAGCAACTAATCCATATCACCAAGGAAAGCTGCCGAGTCTGAGCAAAGCAGAAAATAATAAGCAGCTTTCAGTCACGCCTGTGTTTTTTTGGAGGCTCCATTTGAGCTTGTTTGATGTAATCACAAGGTAAACTTCAAGGCTGTTTGCTGTGGTTGGTTCCATGGGAGGGGATTGCTAGGAAGCTGTTAGCCACGGCCCTCGGTCCACAGGGAAGTGTTGATTACCTCCAGGAATGGATCTGTGCCGTCGTACCGGTGGACTGGAGGTCTGAAGGGAGGATGCTACTCCCTTCTCTTTCCTCTGAGCATTTTAATTAAGGACCGTATATACCTGTAGATATATGTTGTGAAGTGAAGTGAACTGTAGGAATTCTTTAGTAATTCAATTTTTTGGGTTATTTACTGATGATCCAGTCAGAGCATCTGCAATTTGGCTAAACCTGAAAAGTTTTGTAAGTGAATAATGGTGCTGAATCAGCCCGTCAACAAAGGCAGGGAGGCCTTTTAAGCCTTGATACAGCATTAAGTGTTGACTTTCTATCAGTCCTGTACAGATGACTTTGTCTTGTGTAAGCATTTGTCAAAATAACCTAAAAGGTTCATCAGCACTGACGCTTAATTGGCTTTACAGCTTGCCTAAGCAAGTGTCAGAAACATCTATTCTGTTAACCGTGTTTTGTCTGGCCAGAAAGACAGATTCACCTGGAAGCTGAGTGTAGGAATAAAGCTGAAGGGCTAAGCAGGTTTTGTATTTCCCAATGTGTAATTGTTCAATGGTATGAACATTAATGGACTGTAGTTTACCAACTGAACCTGAGCACTGAACTCTGAATTGGCATTTTTTAAGGAGTTGGTGGTCCATAGTACCTTGCATTAGATTACCTTCTGATATCTACCTGACAATGCCAATCTACTTTACCTTACAACATGTTAAATGAAAGTGCATATATTTAATGTTAAACTATGCGTTAGGGTTGCATGATATGGAAATATGTTGCGTCTTGGGATGACAGTTATGCAATGTCACGGCAACAGCGTAAAACTATGATATATTACACATTTCTGTGTCCATTACACATTTTGAATATAGTATATAATACTATCTTGATGTCATTATAATGTGTGTTCAAAAGTTTTTAAATTTTAAACATTTTTTAAAAAGCTTAAAAAATTGTAAACAGCATATCATTTTCAGTATATCTTTTTGATTCTTTCAATTTTTATTTATCTCTTCTGGATGATTTATTGTATGGTGTAACACTGTCAAGACTCTGGACAACCTCCCATTAAGTGTTTCTGCCAGAGTCGGGGGGCGCTCACACTACTCCTTTCAGACTTATGTGTCTCCCTTTGGTTGGATTTCAGGTGATGGTAAATATTTGCAGTGTTTCAAATTGTGTTGCCCGCTAGCTCTCGACACGTTTTGCACAACACCTGCAGTGGTGAGATGTTGTCTTTTTTAATTTCCTAACAACAGCTGTATTTAAGATAAGATAAGATGGTAATTTGTTAAGTTTTTATCCAATCAAATTTTTATTCCGAATCACAGATTTAGTATCTTTTTAATCAAGCACTTTGCACATGTATCTCTGTATCTCTGGTCGTTCTATTTGGTTTATGTCATGTTCAAACGACCCCGTCTGAGTTCTAGCCCTTTATCAAGGGCAAGCAATATATCGTGCAGCCAAAGCAGCAGCTTTGATACAGTATGGACATGAAAGGTAACAAAAGCCAATAAAAAGTAACTTTTAGGTCACATGACACATGACTTGGTAAATTGACAGTTTGCCCAATACTTGATACCAGCCAACCCCATTGCAGTTAAACACAATGATGCAGACAGCTCGCACAATAAGAGAGCGTCTTTAGCCCCAAAGCCTCATGAAAGACATTTTTCCTCCCAATGATTAAAGACTTTAATAATGAGAACAGCCATCAAACTCCCATCTCTAACTCCTGACACCGGCTGCTGTCGGGTGGAATCAGAGTGATTAATGCTCCATCTCATTAAGATCAGGCTGTAAGATCCGTCTCACAAATACACACTTCACACTCTGCAGACAGTTATGAGACAAACATTAGGGACTTTTGGACTTAGGGTTGGATCAACATAATCAATCCAATTCCAGGCTAAAATAAAGTATTGGAGAATATGCCCAATACTAAACATTTTTATACAAATAACAATTAAAAGAAAAATTCAATATTCAGTAAAAAGTTTGATGATCTATCTATCTAAATGTATAATGTTTCCCCTTTCTGTGTTCACAGGAAAAACCATTAACAAAATCACTGCAGAGGGGTGAGGATCCTCAGTTTGACCAAGTAAGTCCTGGAAAATACAAAGATTACGGACAAAAATCCCTCTATTTCACCTACTTTATTTATTTATTTTAGTAAGAAATTTGTTTATTTTCGTACGCAATTTCTTCATTGCTCAAATACTATGTGAAAAGAAATTGGATGAAAAATATGATGTCTCCAACTCCAACTCTGCTTTTTATCGATGAGGTATCTTTAAATGAGTGCATTATCAACATAATTGTAAAAACCACCTCATTACTAAGTTCCTTCTCACACCATGGCATATTCCTGTATGTGACGCCATTAAAGCACTGGGTTCTGAAAAGGGGGCGTCTCTCGTCCTGGAAGGTCTTGTGGAGTGTTTACCCAGAGTGCTAGGTGTGTCCGGCAGGTCTGAAGCCTCTTTCACGGCCACAGGGCTGCGTTTGTGCCATTCAGCCGCCTCACAAGGCCCGGATTATTCTCCAGCCCCGCGCCCCATGAAGGCCTCGCTGTGTTCCCCCGCTCGGACCAGACTCTCCTCCCTTCCTGTGTGCGAGGGAGCTGGAGCCGTCCCGCCTTTCCTTCCTGCCCTCACCCCCGCACCCTCCCCCAGGAGAGGGAGGAGAGGGAGGCTGCCCCACCAGCACCCCGACTCCCCACGCAGTCCCACTGTGGAATGTTCCTCCCTGCTCTCTGGCCTTTTTTTTCCCTAAAATTCTCACTCTCCTGGTCTTGGTTCTTTAACAAATTGTTCAACCATGTTACCGACTAAAACCAGTTGTAGAGCGTTATCTGTTGCTCTGGTTTTGCATTTGCCTAATATAACGTCTCCATCTCCTCAGCTGATCAGCACCATGAGCTCTCTGGCCGAGTTCTGCCTCCCGTCCATCCTGCGCACGCTGTTCGACTGGTACAAGAAGCAGAACGGGCTGGAGGAGGAGCTGCATGAGTACCGGCCCAGAGCCAACACCAAGTCCAAGAAGTGAGATAGAGTTCATTCCCTGGTTCCTTGTCACTGTATATCAAAGATTTAAAAAAATTATAAGCCAATGAGGATGCTGGGGACTCATCTAAAACTGTTACTGTTACTGTAGATAACTTACTTGGAGACGGTTTCAATCCTGTGGTTCTTGTTCTTTCTGTGTCTTCCAGCGATGAGCAGCAGAGAGATTATCTACTTGAAAGGAGGGATCTGGCGATTGACTTCATCTTTTCTCTTGTTCTAATAGAAGTTTTGAAACAGGTGACTACATGCTCAATGATATGTAAAGTAAATATTCAAAGTTAATAATTATCAGATCATCGGATAAAATGACATAAATCATGTCATTTAAAATGGCATCTGTTCTTTTTGTCTGCTATTTCATTGCATATAAATCAACATACATTCCCATGACTGTCTCCTCCTCCATGACCAGATGCCGCTGCACCCAGTACTTGACAGTTTGGTCGGTGAAGTCATCAACTTATCCTTTAAGCACTTTAGATACAAAGAGGGGTAAGCTTCCACTCTGTACCGCTCTGGTTTATATTTTTATTCTGGTGTTGTAGGGTTTGTGTTGAAGCTCCGTTGTGTTTCCCCGCAGGTACCACGGTCCCAACACTGGCAACATGCACACTGTAGCAGACCTCTATGCAGAGGTCATCGGGGTTTTAGCCCAGGCCAAGTACGTTTCCAACAGGACTCTAAACGAGACATTTAACAGTCTAAAAATGTATATTTTGACCATTGTTCTTGATATAACATAGTATTTGTATATAGGTTGTACGTGGTCACAATGTAATGTAATCAAATCTATCTGCAAAGTAATTGAAATAAATAAATAAAGTCCATCTTATAGTCAAGTCAAAACAAAAATTGTTAATCCTGAAATAAAATGATTTTTTTTTACAAATATTTACAGATATTGCAGGAATTCTGAATTGCACAAATAGTAGATAGTCAAACAATTTCGCAACCAATGATCATTAAGTTTAGCACGATAGATCCTTGTGCTCTGGTGTTGATGGATCACTGTTGGATGGATCACCCCCGTCCCTCTCTGTGAGACATTCCATCGCTTAAGAGACTGGAACTCACTGTAGCGCAACCAACACTTTTGGGTAAGAATGCCTCACTCCAAAGTAGGAGTGGAAATTGATGTCTGTTTATTTGAAGTTTTTCGGATCATCACGGCAAGGAACAAACCCTTAAAATGGAGATACTGTATGGTTGGTGAGCGGCCCGCATACCTCCTCGCCAACAGTGCCCTCTGCTTAGTTTTAAACAGGAGCCACTCGACTGAGAGGGACGAGGTTTCACTTTGGATTGGGATTGGGATTGATCAAGATAACACGGTGCTATGGAGGATGTACGGAAGCGGTTCAAGGCTACATGAGAAAAACTGTTACTATGTGAAAAAAAATGTAGTTCTGAAATTAAAGGTAGAATTCTGACTTTATCCTCAGAATTCAGATGTTTTTCCCCCTCATAATTCTGACTATATTCTCATAATTCTGACTTTTTTCATATAATTCTGACAGAATTCTGGGATTCTGGGATTAGTGGCATTTTGCCATACGGACTTGGCAGAAATGGAATGGAATATGGAAGATAATATTCATAAATATGTTTTAATTAGTGTGTAATCCCTCCATGGGGGCTGGAGCTCCTTCCACATACACGGCCATGTTGCACCGCAATGTTTCTACAGTAGCCAAAGTAAACTAGAAAGGGACTTTAGCGTTTTTCATGAGTTTCGCTACCACCGTAGATTCTCCTCCACGGACGCCGCCATCTTTCGCTGCCACGGACATGAGGAGAATTCAGTTGGTTGCAATCTGCAACCTCACTGCTAGTGGCCGCTAAATTCTACACACTGCACCTTTAAATTCATTAAAATCATTCTGAGAATAAACTATGAATTTTTTATTTGAATTTTGATGTCTGACTTAATTATCAGAATTCAGACTTTGAAGTTAGACTCTTTTTTTTCATGTGGCCCTAATCCTCTTCCATAGGAATGCTTTCTGAGAGCTTCCTAAATTCTGTTTCTGACTGTAGACCAGGTAATAGTTGCTCATCCCATGTACAGCTGGATTCTGTTTCACTTTTCACTTTTAAGCACAGTAACTGTTTTAAGTATGGTACTTGTTATTTATGCACTGGCCATCCAAGTTCAAGCATACTCACATGAGTTCCCCTGATGAATTGTCTGCTACAGTTAGACCAATAGTGGAATTTTATCTGTGTTTAAATTGGGCGTAATGATCAGGTGCTATATGAGGAGGTTATTTATGGGCTCAGACGGTCTGTCTGCAGGACAGGACAGGGTGATATGCATGGCAGTCATTGCTTCATCCTCCGTAGATCACAACCTTTCCAGAGATCCCAAGTTCAGATTAATATTGGATGAGAGGACCCACTTTAGGAATGGTGCGTTGGGATTTGCCTCACTTAACTTTACAGGCACCACTCCATTCCCCGTCTGATTTGATGATTTATTTTTTGCCCTCTCAGGTTTCCTGCTGTGAAGAAGAAGTTCATGACGGAGTTGAAAGAGCTACGACAGAAGGAGCAGAGTCCTTACGTGGTGCAGAGCACCATCAGCCTCATCATGGGGGTCAAGTTCTTCCGGATCAAAATGTATCCGGTTGAGGACTTTGAGGCATCGTTTCAGTTCATGCAGGTACAAAGTGAATTAATAATTGATAAGTTTATTTTAATTCCTTCTTCTCCAACCCACATTTATCACCCTTTAATGCTGAATTATAAATGGCCACTAATGTTTTTGTAAAGGTATTTGCAAAACATGTCTTCCTGTTTGTTTTGTTAGAAGCTTTGGCCCTGATTCCACTATTATATATTTTGTTCACCATTGCAGGGAGGTTAAGAGGACTTTAATTATGAATTGTATGAATCTTTTTCTATTCTTTTTATCTTGTCCAGGAGTGCGCCCAGTATTTCCTGGAGGTGAAGGACAAGGACATAAAGCACGCTTTGGCCGGCCTCTTTGTGGAGATTCTAGTTCCTGTGGCAGCTGTAAGTTTTTACTATAGTGCAGATAAACGTGTCATGAATTACCGCGGTTGTTGTTTTGGAAAGTGGAAAGTGTGGCATCCTGCGATGTGATTGTGAATATGTGTTCTGTTGTCCCAGGCGGTGAAGAACGAGGTGAACGTGCCGTGTCTGAGGAACTTTGTGGAGAGTTTGTACGACACCACCCTGGACCTGTCGTCCAGGAAGAAGCACTCACTGGTCAGTCTGTTCCTCCACGGCGACAGCCTGCTACACACTCAGATTACTGAAAAGCCTGCGGTCTGAGTAGAATCCTCACTCTAGTGCAGTGGTTCTCAACATGGGATCCGGGGACCCCCTAGGAATCCTTCCTAGAGTTTCCAGAAGGACCCCAGACGTTAGCACCATTAAAGAATAATGACTGTTGATCATAGTTTCACTGCTCTAGTGTAATGCTCCTTCTCAAGACTGTGAAAACTGTAGCTGTAAAATGTTAACTTTTAAGCAAATGTTTGGTGTAGTTTCATGTAGAAAGGCTGTTGAAAGTGGTCTGAGATGAGACTCCATGTCCTGCTCGCAGGCTCTCTACCCACTGGTGACATGTCTGCTGTGCGTCAGCCAGAAGCAGTTCTTCCTCCACAGATGGCACATTTTCCTCAACAACTGCCTCTCCAATCTCAAGGTAACGTGACATATTATGTAGCAGCTACAGCACCAGAATATTGCAGAGTATCTACAGTGTAGATGAATTGATGAATTGATGTCAAAAATAAGGTCCATAGATTTGGTAAACACTGTACTTTATCATGAGTTAACTAGATTTTTGATTAGTTTTGATTAGATTTGAAATGAAACACGTGAGCCATGCATGGATGACTTGAGGAATGAGGAATAATTTAGCAAAAAAAACAGGAGTGGAACTGATATATATTTTTATTTCAATAAAAACAGTTATGAATCACATTTTGTAGAGGGTAGTCCAGGAATATTTCTGGGCATGCTGCCAGGGCATGGTATCTGGGGAACGTCCCTGGAAGCAGGGACTTCCGGTCACACTGTGGAGCTTTGTTTAGAAGTTAGCCTGACCGTCATCGCCATCAGTCATCACAACTCTGTAATTCCAATTACAATCATTTCATCACGGTCTGTGTTGATATAATTATGGTCTGTGTTGTTGTAGGCTGTGTCTAGTGGTTGTAGTGGGGTGATGCCTGTCGTTTGTATTAATGTGACTTCATTATTGATTTCCCAAATAACATTCTGTGCAGAGCAAAGACCCCAAAATGGCGCGTGTTGCACTGGAGTCCCTGTATCGCCTCCTATGGGTCTACATGATCAGAATCAAGTGTGAGAGCAACACTGCAACCCAGGGGTAAGTATTTACACTATTACTACTATTACTAAGACTATTTCTTGTATTTAAACCAGTTATCCAAAGTTCACAAGTTGTCCCAGTGGTTATTCAATGCTTCTACAGTATGTTCCGTTCCACTACATAAAAGCTTTTTTGCTGAACATAGAACTGAGCCTGTCCAGAGGTGACAGTTATAGCTTCATGGGAAGTCAAAGTTCTTCCTGAGGAAAAAGGAGTTCTTCCCCAAAGCAGCTTACTGTCCACAATATGGATTTATTGGCCTTGGAAAAAAAAGAGGACGGGTCTCTGTGTTGTGTCCGCTCAGAGGAGCGCTGGTGGCCCAGAGGTTTCCAGCCATCTAGGCCCCCAATAATCTTGGCTTAAAATAAACCTCTTTATGGAAAAAAAAACGGGACTACATAAAGGATGCATGTGTGGAGGAGGCCATTCTGACAATTCTGATGGTTTGCCAAATATGTCAATCTGTCACCCAGTTTGCTTTCTAATATTCTTTATTTTCTCTTTGTCTGTAGTCGTCTCAACACCATCGTCACAACACTCTTCCCTAAAGGATCTCGCAGCGTGGTTCCTAGAGATATGCCGCTCAATATCTTTGTCAAAATCATCCAGTTTATTGCACAGGTTCGTACAGAATTCCTAACACCTCAACACCAAAATGATGCAACTTATGTATAGTTACAAGCACAAACTATACCACTGTGCATTTGTAATGAAAATTCATGTCACTTTCATTTATTTTCATGTTGATTGCAGGAAAGACTTGATTTTGCCATGAAAGAGATTATCTTTGACCTTCTGTGTGTTGGAAAACCAGCAAAAGCCTTCAGTCTTAATCCAGAGGTATAGTTTTTACATTCAGTTTCATCTGAATTTGATGCAACTTTGTGTTTTCAATCTGTTTTGCTGGATAAGACGGTCATATATTAGTTTTTCTATGCAAAAATTGAAGCTTTTAAATACAGGATTGTCAGTCTAAATCAAGAACCTTAGAAATGACGACTTAAAAATAATCAGTTTAACATTTAACCACAACCTTAACCTTTTCAGAGAATGAACATCGGCCTGAGAGCGTTCCTGGTCATCGCTGACAAGCTGCAGCAGAAGGACGGTGAGCCTCCAATGCCCAACACCGGCTGCACCCTGCCCTCTGGGAATACGCTGCGGGTGAAGAAGACCTACCTGAACAAAACCCTGACGGACGACGAGGCCAAAGTCATCGGTGCGTGGGACGGATCCAGGGGTTTAGGAGGAATCTGACGTGTCGGGTGAGGAATGATCTCTGTTTCATCTCCCCTCTGCCTCCAGGGATGTCCCAGTACTACTTTCATGTTCGCAAAGCCATCGACAACATCCTGAGACACCTGGACAAGGAGGTGGGACGCTGCATGATGATGACCAGCGTCCAGATGCTGAACAAGGAGCCTGAGGAGATGATCACGTAAGTACACAACCAAGTTTAAAACAAAATGTAAAATTTAATGTAAAAAATAAAACTTTTGAATGACATATTTTTTATAGCTGTTAAGAAACAATTCATTGTTGATGAATTAAATAACTATAATGAGTTTCTAATCATGTAAATATGTGTGACTAACTGAGAAGTTCACCATTAGTAATTACATTGATTTTAGTTCATACAATATTAATTTAATTAAAAAAATATTTCTTCTTTGTTTATTTTTTACAATCAACATCTGTCAGTGGCACACAGAGTCTGTGTACACAGACTATATTATTGTGCAGTAATGTGATTGTGTGTTATGGGAACATATTCAATCAATCATTAATTGGATGCAGTGCCATTATTATTATTATTAGATGTATTGAACTGAGCATTTGCAGTAAAGCCAGTGTGTTGGATTTGCAGGGGTGAAAGAAAGCCCAAGATCGACTTGTTCAGGACGTGTGTTGCTGCTGTCCCTCGCATCCTGCCGGACGGAATGTCCAAGTCGGAGCTAATCGACCTGCTCTCTCGGTGAGAATCCTGGGAAGATTCTAGAGGTTTTATGCGAGAGATCTTTTCAAACTCAAAGGCGTCTTTCCAAGTCTGCCCTGCTACACTCGTAGCCATGATTTTTGATTCGCCTGACTTAATGATGCTGGCCTGGATAAAGCCAAGAATCTCACTAACTTTGTAAATCTCACTGGTCACTGCTTTATACAGTAGGTTACATTCACAGACAGTTGATTCTGATGAATAGAGAGTAAACAACATCATCTGCAAGCCCATGACTCAGGATAAAAGGTGCCATTAACCTAACAGCCTCAGCCTAATCCTCCAATTTATTTTCATGTATCCATGCAAACTGCTTACACTTTGGTGTTAAGTGCTTCACATCCCGGGAATACTTAAGGTTACTTGAGCACGGAAGTGATATTTGAGATGTTATTTAGAAATACAGCCTCCCTTTTATTATTTTTATTATGATCTTTCCCGGACATAAAAATTTACATCAATTATCAGTTAAACAGGCTCGTTGGGTTTCAGTCTACATGTCATTATCAGGTTTGTGCTGCTTCAGTGACCAGCGATAATTTTTGGTCACCTGGTTTTTTAAAGTTATAATTATCTGATGCTAAATCTGCTCACTGTGGCAAAGAGGAGAGTAAAATGTTCAGGATATTTGTGTCATTCATGCTATCTTCAGGCTTTTTATTTATCTGCCTCTTTCCCAAGGTTGACCATCCACATGGACGATGAGTTACGTCTCATTGCCCAGAATTCCTTGCAAAGTTTGCTGGTGGATTTCTGCGACTGGCGTGACGACGTGCTGTTCGGCTTCACCAACTTCCTGCTGCGCGAGGTTCAGGACACGCACCAGGGAATGCTGGACAACTCCTTGAAGCTGCTGCTGCAGCTCCTCGCTCAGTGGAAAGTGGCGCTGGTCGTCCCCGGGAAGAGCCAGGACTGCAGCAGGATACACACTGCTGAGGTTCGCTGCTCTGAATGTCAAACAGCATCTCTAATAAGAGGCTCCAGACGCTTTGCTTTATCTCTGACTCGCTGCCTCTTTACCTCAACCTTCATTTTGGGCTTTTGCAGAGAGTCTGCATTTATATCAAGTTGTTTGTGTTCATTTTTAATTGCTAACTCCAATCTAAAGATTATCATTATTAGCTTGCTTCACATTGAATAAAGTCACAAGCTCTAAGTAGATTAACTTTTTAAAGCATGGTACTTTGGGTACATTGTACAAAACGGTTGAAGGTAGAGGAGTCACGATCATGAAATTTAAATGACGATTTGTTGTCACATAACTATACATGTGAGCCCTTTATTGTAATTGAAAAATGGAACATAAAAACAGTTCATTTTCCTCAACTCAACTGATAAAGGGGTGAGGGTAAACTCATTTAATTCACATTCTATTCATTGCTATTAACATTGTCTTAAAATTCCCCTTTCATAGATAGAAACATACAATTGCGGAATCTTAACAATTTTTCAAAAATATTGCAATCTGCAATCTCAAATATCAGGAGATCAGCTCTAGCTTAAGGTATCACTGAACGGTTTACACACCAACACCAAATAAACACTGTAAATCAGCTTTTATTTTGATGTTGATGTTTTGTTCTGTTTTGCAGCTGTTGCAAACCAGTCCAGGTCCCCGGACGTCCTCGGAGCGCGGCCCCCACTCGGCCGTCCTGCACGCCGTGGAGGGTCTGGCCCTGGTGCTGCTCTGCTCCTGCCAGATCAGCACCCGCAGGCTTGCCATCTCCATCCTCAAGGAAGTACGAGGCCTGTTTCTGGCCATCGGACAGTCAGAGGTGAGTGGGTCTACTGCAGGGAAAACACAGATTAAAAATATATAATTTTGGTAGTGGGAGGTGTTTAAATATGAGTGTATGTTTTTATCTGCAGGATGATGATAAACCAATGATTGAGGTCATGGATCAGCTCAGCCCGGTGATCCTCGAAAGTTTCGTCCACGCAGCGGTGTCTGACACGGTAAGTTCATTTTACTTCTAATATTTATATTTATATGATTTGATTTGACTCAACTTTGAAAATATAATTATTTCTACCTGGTTCATTCATTTGTTGCTCTTGTTACCAACCATCCTTGTCAGTTTAATATTAAACAGACACCATTCAGGGCGTCAGAAAATATGTGCAGCATATATATTATATATAATTACAGTCGAGCAGACCTTGCACACTAAAGAAAATTGATAAATTTGGTGCTCCGGTTGACGCCCCTATGTACAGTATATACTCTGTATATATATATGAAAAGAAAAATCATCTTAATCCAGCATGTGTATGCATATGTATGTTGCAGACTTATAGCATGAATCTACTGACCTACTGACCTTGTCTCTGCTTTGGCTCTGTCTTCCCCCCAGGCCACCATCCCACTGGGCCACCACGTGGACCTGCAGTGGCTGGTGGAGTGGAACGCGCTGCTGGTCAACAGCCACTATGACATCCGGAGCCCGTCCCACGTGTGGATCTTCGGCCAGTCGGTGAAGGACCCCTGGGTTCTGTGCGTCTACAGCCTGCTGCGGCAGGACCACCTGCCCAAACACTGTCCCACGGCGCTCAGCTATGCCTGGCCCTACGCCTTCACCCGCATGCAGCTGCTCATGCCCCTGGTCGACCCCAAGTGAGTGGAAGAAGTACTTCGAACTCAGCGAAAGTGAAAGTACTCCATTGACATTCTACTGAAGTAAAAGTATATAATTACTTGTTCTTAAATGTGCTTTAAGTATTACAAGGAAAAGTACTTGTTATATTCAGTGCCCTGATATGATATATCCTCTTAACACCGTCAGACTCCAAACCTCCAACTATAGAAACGAATTCCCTTGTTGCAAATTGGCTTTCTTTCTTTCCTTCTTCCTCCATGACTTCTCGGTGAAGTGCAGCCACAGATAACGATGGTGTAATATTTACTGTTGTCCTTTTTCTATTGCCCTGCCTCACCAGTAACCCAGTGTACGCTAAGAAGACGAGTTCCTCTGGCGGCGGGGACAGCTACGTGGCGCTGTGGAGGAACTACCTGATCCTGTGCTTCGGGGTGGCCCGGCCCAGCATCATGAGCCCCGGCCACCTGAGAGCCTCGACACCCGAGATCACGGCCGCCGCGCCCGAAGGCGCCGGCAGCTACGATAACAAGGTAGCTGCTGCCTGTTTGTTCCTCTGCAGGATCAGGTGTTCACACAGCGTGTTGACATTCTACCTTAAAGCGTCAAGTTACATTGCGGCCGTCTTAAAGCTGAGCAGCAGAACATCGCTGTGTTTGTGTAGCTGCGGTTTCCGATACAGACGGTCTGAACGGCGCCGGCATGTGTTGGTTTACAGTTTGTAATGATCTTTGGACTTGTTTGATCAGACAAATTAAGCTCTGTTAGCTGTTTAATATCCCATTTGGACTTTAAGGCCTTCAGCAAACCCTTTCACTACCTCCATATTTGAACCTGCAGTGTCTGCTTCAAGGGATTATCTTCCTGATATTTGCAGTTCATAACCATTACTTCCAGTGTACACCAACACTCATCATATTATATTCATTTCAGCATCTCATGTAATGTTGATGGTCTCAGTGAAGCTTGGTAAGGTAATTGGTAATTGCCAATGCAATTATAAATAGAAAAATAAAAGTATATTTTTTCTTTTATTATAAAACTATAGTAGTATATTTTGTAGTAAAAGAAAAATATTTTACCACAAAAAAGTAATTGCATATAGCTTTAAAGTAGAAACCCGTACGATTATTTTGTAAAAAAATCCCATGTTTTGTACTTTTTTTTAGTTGGGACTTGGAAACAGCCATTCAATGTATTGCTTTATGTATGTGCTCCTCTATATGCTGTTTCTATTGTTGGTTTTTGGGTCCGCCTTTCCAGGCAAGAATGCAACGTTCGGGCATGCAAAGGCGTGAAAGGCAGCCGCGGTGAATTTGATAAAGCAGCGTAGCTAGTTGTGGTCAGTAAACTGTGGATGACCATTCACAAAAAAGAACAGAGAAAATAGCCCCACCACCTCAAGTGACCAAGTATCTTAGATGAGAGGATGTTGGGAAAAAAAACAAAGACCATTGCAGTTGCCAAAGGAATTCTGGGACTCCCACCCAACACATATTATCTGATTTCCACTTTAAAGGAACAAGTATGTTGATCTACCAAAACTGTATGAGTGAGTTCCTGACTGTTTGGTTCCTCAGGTGATGGGCAGTCCGTCGGTGGCCTGGCTCCTCAAGCAGTTGGTTCCTCTCATGAGGGCGGAGAGCATTGAGCTGACGGAGTCTCTAGTTTTGGGCTTTGGTCGCACCAACTCCCTGGTATTCAGGTAAATGAGGAAGATGACTATGACATCTGTTAAGATTAGGAATGTATACTTGATTTTGAAAGTATTTGAGCTATCCCTTATTAATAGACCACAGGATGTTATTTTTTGAAATGTTCTCATTATGTGTGTTAATCACACTTTAACCGGATGAAACAGGTCGGCGGTGCAGCTTAACTGTCTGATTTTTAGATGGTTTGTCTTCTTTTACGAAAGCAATGAAATGGAAGTTTTTGAACAATGTCTTACTTTCGCTGTAATTAAAGGCCATGTTGACCTGTATTTGTGTGGATTTAAAGGAGATTTACTCAGGGGATTATAGTTGAGTGGTGTGCTTCTGACATTTACAGTGGCATCTCTTTTTCCTGGAAATCTGATTTTAGCCCACATACCTTTTTATCAGAAAAGCAATGCTAATGCTAAAAGGCTAAAAAAGCTAAAAGCAGTGATTTACTCCAATCGTGCTGTGAATATTTCTTCTTTCGTGATTGATGAAGCAACTTAGTTGATGCATAATGACTCCAATTTCCTATATAATATTTCTCTATTTCCTATATAATGTCTCCTATTTCCTATATTTTGACTCCGATTTCCTATATAATGTCTCCAGTTTCCTATATAATGTCTCCTATTTCCTATATTATGACTCCAATTTCCTATATTATGACTCCTATGTCCTATATAATGTCTCCTATTTCCTATATAATGACTCCTATTTCCTATATAATGTCTCCTATTTCCTACATAATGATTCCTATTTCTGATGTCTTGTCCAGGGAACTTGTGGAGGAGTTGCACCCCCTGATGAAAGAGGCTCTAGAAAGACGACCTGAGGTTAATTATCTACATCTACAACTTCATCCATGCAACATACTGTATATAGTCCAAACGATGGCAAGATCTTAATTCACTCGTTAAAACCTGTGGTTGCAGTTGTTTGATGGAGATGTGTCTTTGTGGTAGAACAAGAAGCGCCGTGAGAGGAGGGATCTGTTGCGGCTGCAGCTGCTCAGGATCTTCGAGCTGCTGGCAGACGCCGGTGTCATCAGCGACAGGTCAGTCCGTCCCGAAACTTTATTGACCTCACGTGACATTGATTGAAATCTTTATTTAATCAGGTAGTCTCCTTGAGATAGAAATCTCTACAAAGGATGTACAAAGGAAATTGTACAAAGAAAAGAGGACAAACATAACCCAATTGCACAGTTACAGACACAACATTAGAAACAATTGCAGGCATTATTAAATAGGTCAGTCATTAAAGATTTAAAGGCACCTAATGGGATGAAATGATTTAATTTCAAGGTCCTCTGTAGGTCATTCCATTTATGAAGGAGCAAAAAAACTGGACGGCAGTCTTTCCGATTTCTGTGTGTGCACGTGCCATGTCTACAGTTAGTCAATCCTAAGATCTGGTACAGCGGACCATGGTTGTGGGAGTTTGTGGAAAGGGCTTTATATCAATATAATTCCCTCCCTGAACTTTGTGTTACATACCAACGTGACACTTTTTTATTGTGAAGTTTAAAATCAATGAATGTTGCCTTTTTCGTGGCGTCTCTCATTGTCTCTGTTGTGGTTTGGACGTCGCAGTATGAACGGGGCGTTGGAGCGGGACTCCCTGGCGCTGGGCGCTCTCTTCCTGGAGTACGTGGACCTGACCCGCATGCTGCTGGAGGCCGAGGGCGACAAGGACGCTGAGATCCTCAAGGACATCCGGGCACACTTCAGCGCCATGGTGGCCAACCTGGTCCAGTGTGTCCCAGGTAGAGAAGGGATCGCAGCATCACAACCAGGATCACTAGTATCATCCACTGATAAATTATAACCAACAAAAATGTCATAAGGGACAATTAATTAACTGTGCATCAGAAGAAATAGCACTGCTGCATTTTTATTGCTGCGTTTTATGAGGTTTCATATTGTGGTCTTGGTTTTACATTAATGAGCTGTGCCTTATGTGCTGTATAGTACTTTAATGAATGTTCATTTCCTCAATGATGAATCTCCAACTGTGTTTTCATTTGATCTTTTTAGTCAAAGCAGAAGGATTGGACTTTACATAATCATTGTTTATAAAGAACGAAGCTGTTCATTAATCAATTGTTTCAAGGTGATGTTCACACTAAACAGTACTTTTCTCTAAACCTTGACCAAGTTTCATAGATTCTGTACCAAGATATCTGTACATTTAAAAGCCGTACACACTTTTCCTTTTTTGTAAACGTCTAATACAGTCCATTAGGGAATGTCCCATTCAGCTATTAGGGGATTATGAATTATGAAACAGGCCTCAATTTATCCGGCGCTGGTACAGCACATGGAACAGAAGACACTTGACAGTAATCTTGATTTGGACGTATCCCAGGGGGAGTAACTCCAAAAATAGTGCAAATGAAGGAGGGAAGAGTTCGGGAGGAGATGACTCAAGTCCTGCCAGGAACACAGTTCTCGGCCATCCCCGATGAAGAGCAAATGATCTATCCTGGGATGTAAACGCTGTGTTATTTAAGTCTTAGAAAATAAAAAAGGCCTAGTTATTAGCTCAGGATTTGGCATACCTCTCGCTGACTGGTTCTTCTCTCTCATATCGTCCACCCATAGTGCACCACAGACGGTTCCTCTTCCCCCAGCAGAGCCTTCGGCATCACCTCTTCATCCTCTTCAGCCAGTGGGCCGGTCCCTTCAGCATCATGTTCACGCCGCTGGACCGCTACAGCGACCGGAACCATCAGATCACCAGATACCAGTACTGTGCACTCAAAGTGAGCAAACCAGCAGATCCGTCCAGTAACTCTAACTGGCCCTACCTTATCAAAAGATATAAGGCATATGCTGGGATTGTGCAATTCTGCAATATTTGCTTTTATCAGCCGTGGGCTAAAATAGTCTCGACCCAGCCGAGGAAAATTTCCACTCCAGATGTCCAACTTCTAATTTTAGCTCCCAAGAGAATCTACATTTGGACTGTGACTACATACAGTATAGAGAAACTCTTCTCATAGCTAAACATAATATGTAATACAATAGCAGGCCACAACTGATATTCTAACATTTGAGCTCTTTCTTGTTCCTATATATGAGTGACTGCATTTAAATTATGGAATTTGATAAGATCTGTCTTCAGTGGAAGCATTGAAGCAATCAAGGCTAAACTAGGATACAGTAAATGTAAGACGATTAAGAGTTTGTTGACAGTGAAGTTTACAAACTCATCTAAAGGTCACTTTGGCCCCGAGTTCCATAGGTTGTCAGGTCATTATCAATACATTTAATTTATCCTCAGACCCATTTTAGGGTTTTCTCACGCTTTAAAACTGGATGTGTTTTCCCCTAGCATCGTTGCAGTCTATTTAAAATGTCACAACAGCTCCATCTCCCTGATGGAATAGCTGTTTATCTTTGTGTCTTTTGTCTTTCCTCTCAGGCCATGTCTGCCGTGCTTTGCTGTGGGCCTGTGTTTGATAATGTTGGCCTCTCTCCAGACGGATACCTCTATAAGTGGCTGGATAACATACTGGCCTGCCAGGATCAGCGGGTAAGTGGCCAGTCATTTATCACGCTGTTGTATTTAACAGAGAACTGCCCCAAAAAGCCCCTCTGATACTTTATTTGGGCTGGCTCGATAAAAAAACAATGCTAGCTCCTGCCAAACGCTCTCCATTGAGCTGGCTGAGGCTTGGCAACCAGTGAAAGATGCTTCTGTGGCCGATTGAATTAGCTTTTTTAATTTTTTTATAGAAGATACACCAGCCTTCCCTGTATATTCATAGATTATCTGTTTATTTTCCTCGTCCTCTACAGCGGGTACAGTTGCTTTCCAGCCTGTGCTCCTGGCTTTACATTGTGTGGCCTTGGGATGGGTGCGAGTATTCTGGCGCGTGGCCCAGAAAATGCAATTTACCATCTTTTTGGAAGATCTGCCCGAGCTTGAGGCATCCATTTCAGCTTTTCCTCCCCAAGCCTTTTAAAAACCAGGACATCCGTTTGCACCCAATAACGTAATCTGTACAAAAGGGAACTAGCCGCAGACGATCTCCTGGGGCCTATATTACGAAGAAAGTTCAAGATACCCAGGATATCTTTTTGTTAGCTGGCTTCACTAAGCCTAACAACCGCAATCACGCATAAGCGGTGTCACGACGGTGTTTATCAACTTGTTATGTGACTTTAGATTTATAAATTTATATATATATAAAAACAGGGACTTTTATTTAGAAATTGAAAGGCTGTACAACGGGTAGTCTGGGTCCTAGTACTATATACTGTAGACCTAGTTTGGGTGTCCTAAGTCACACAAGAGAAAAGCTATTAAAATTTTTAAATTGTGTCATGTAATTTGTAGACAGTCCCTAATACGCCATTGAAACCGCGACCGATTCTCAGCGCAGCGAAGTTACCATGGTGATGTTCCCTGGTAAAAGGTGAACCATCATTGTGACACTGAAAACCCAGGGTTAAACCTGAACTTACCTCACTAACCCCAAATCCTACTTCGTAGTACAGGCCTCGGGTGTGATATTGAGACTGTATCAGAGCCGGGAGTGATGTCCTGCTTGTCTCAGGTCCACCAGCTCGGCTGCGAGGTCATCGTCCTGCTCCTGGAGCTCAACGCAGACCAGGTCAACCTGTTCCACTGGGCTGTGGACCGCTGCTACACCGGCTCCCACCAACTCGCTTCCGGATGCTTCAAGGCCATCGCCACCGTCTGCGGAAGCAGGTGAGAATACATCAAACTGCCCCAGTTCATTATTTAGCCTTGTGGTGAATTTGATTTAAATATTTTGGTTCTTTTAGTACAATTTGTAGCGTTTGTCTGGGTGCTGCGTTCCTAAGTTAAGTAAGTAAGTAAATTTTATTTATAAAGCGCCTTTCAAAACCAGAGTTAAAAGGTGCTGTACAATGAAAACGTTAAAGAAATAACGTTTAAAGAAAATAGAAATCAAATAGAAAGTTAGAAACAGAAAAACAGAAGTTAACAATATAAAAACATAAAAATCTGCACAGAAGGCAAACACACATTAAAAACAAAGTGCTCATGAAATAAGTTAGTTTTTAACAGCTTCTGAGAAATATTCACTGACTCTGCATTTTTTATAACGAAGGGAAGACGGTTCCAGAGAGTGGGAGCTGCAACTGCAAAAGTTTGGTCACCATTAGTTTTTAGCCTCGGTTTCGGGACAGCCAGAAAATCTGAGAGATCTCAGTGATCTCACTGTGGCCAGGGGACACAATAATTCAGAAATGTAAAGTGGGGCCAGCCCATGTAGTGCTTTTTGGGTGATTAAGAGAATTTAAAAATCAATTCTGCAGTCAATGGGTAACCAATGTAGAGCGGCCAACACTGGTGTGATGTGTGAACCTACGTTGCATCTTAAAAGTCTAGCGGCCGCATTTTGGACCAAGTGGAGCCGAGACACAGAAGAGCGACTCAGGGTGGTGAACAGTGCATCAAAATAACAGGAGGAGACAAAAACATGAACGATTTTTTCCAGATCTTGAAAGGATAATACAGATTTGATTTTGGCAATGTTTCTTCATTGAAAGAAACAGGATTGGACCACTTTCTTTACATGCAACTCAAAGTTCATGTGTTGGTCAAAGAGGACTCCTAGGTTTTTCGAGGCTCACTTGACATTTGCTGCTAAAGGACTACTCTGCTGCTGTATTTTATCAGAAATGCTCTCAGGGTCTATAATAAGGACTTCTGTTTTGTCAGGGTTAAGCTGGAGGAAGTTATATGACATCCAGTCCTTGATGGCTGTTAAGGAGTCCTGCAAGGTAGAGAGAGAGCTTACTAAGGTCATTCGGTTTTAAAGAGAAGTACATCTGTGTATCGTCTGAATAAATATGATAGAAAGAAATACACTTAAAACGGCTAATTAAGAAACCAAGGGGGAGCATGTACAGGGAGAAAAGAATAGGATCAAGGATTGAACCTTGGGGCACACCACACATAGACAGAGCAGATGAAGAGACATAATCATCAATAGCCACAGAAAAACTCAGGGCTTTTTTGTTTCGTTCAATTAGTAAACGGAAATAAAAAAATTATAATCTAAAATAAAACACTATTATATTTGTTTGGAGAAACGGGGAACGCGCAGCAGAGAAATGTAGTGTGATAGTGAGGTAGTGCGGTAGTGATGTGTTGGTCGCAAACGAGTTGGCTCCTTTGAACAATGGAAGAATGAGAATTTTTTTGTAAATGAATACAAGACAGAATAATAGGTTGATCCTATAACGTATGCCAAGCATGGTGAGACTTTTGTATGTTGCGCCGGTCAGAAAATGAAAAAAACTGCTAAAACTGTAACTATTTAAGAGCCTCTCTCTCTTTAAAATACAAATCAGATTTAAAATGCGTCCAAAATACGCAAACAAGCGATTTATGAGTAACTCCAATGCGAAATAACACTAAATATTCCACAAAACATATTATTATTTATTTTTAAATAGGGAAATTAGTTTCGTTGTACTTTTCAGTAACTTGCAAAATAGTCTTAAAAACCAACATGAAAAAGAATCGTGATAAGATTGTGGATCGTGATCCTGCCCATCAAATACTGTATATCATTGATGTCCAGCACATGGAGGAGTTGGTTACATACTACTGTACTTTCTCCAAGACTTTGGAAAAATAACTTGTTTAAAGTAATCAGGCACACAGCCAGAGCTAAGGGAGCTATTCACAATGGAGAGTATGTTTGGGCCTAAAGAGCTGAAAACATCTTTAAGAGGTTGAAACAATGTCAAGAGGAATAGTGGAGGGACACATTTGGGAGACAATGGCTATGAGTTCTTCCAAAGAAATTGGGCTAAGATGGCTCAGAAGGGAAACATAGGCCGGACTGTCAACCCCAGCGGTACAGGAAGGCAAAACCATAGATCTTATGTCAGTGACCTTATCCACAAAGAATAGAAACATTTCACAGTCATCATTTGACCAGTCAGGGGGAACAGGGTTCACCAGTTTATCGATCAGATTTTTCTTGTTACAGTAAATCAAATTGGTAAAATAGGCAGTTCTCGCCTCTTTCAATTTCTTATCAAAAGATGGAAGTAGTTTCTTCATGTAAATAAAGTGAACCTCCAGCTTAGTGTTTTTCCACCTACGCTCAACCTTACTGCACTCTCTTTCTCTTTACTCTCGTGGTAAATCAACATGAGAATATGCGCCTCCAAAGTGTTGAAATCATTGATGTCCACGGAGCGGGAGATGAACTATTTGTTAAAAACAGCAGCTAGGCCTCCTCCACGACCGGACATCCTGGGCGCACTGACACAGTCCGTGAGACACAGTTTGGTCAAGGCCGTGTTGTCTCCACATTTCAACCGGGTCTCAATAAACAAGAAGTCTACAGTAGATCATGAGACACAAAGAAGTCCCTTAGGATAAACAACTTGTTACACACCGACCTCGCGTTGATTAAAGCCATCTTAATCTGAGGTTTTGTGGTCTTTGATGGCGCTGCCCGAGCTGTGGGCAGCAGGTTCCTGTAGTTAACACCGCCGGACTTGAACGATTGTCTTACCGGGGGAAGGCGCAGGGGAAGAGCGCTGTTGTTAGCGGAGATGGGCCGGAGCCAGGCCAGTCTAACCTCAGGGGAGGGCTGAGGCAGCAGTGGGCGCCGCAGGTAATCCACAGCACCCCCAGACGGCCCAGAGCCGGTCGGGAGATAGTCTCACTGCCTTTTCAGCCAAACCACCAGGCCGGCTCTTTTCCCCCGTTTCCTCGGTCGCTGCCGGCGCCTCCTGGGCCCCCAGTGTAGCTGGCAGGGCAGACAGGAACGGAGGAGGCTGCAAGATGTTCTTCCCCCGGTCCGGACTACACAGATCCAACGCAGAATCATGGATACGAAGCAACGACTCTCTATCGTAAACTGCCGCAAGCGACGAGACAAAGAGGGATGCAAACAGAACAGTAAACAGGAAGGGAACAGTAGCTGCTGCCAAGCGGGCAGCCATGCCAAACAAAGGCGCCATCACGTCACTTGGTGGGGCCTGATGTTGTGACTGATCAGTTTAGAGATGCTCTTGATCTCACAGATTTCTTCCTCGGGTGTGGAAAGCGCTGGCAAATTAGTTTAGACTTCAAAGCGTCACCTCAGCTAATCCTCTTTAAGAGCTCACTATCCATCTAAACTCAACTTTTTTGTTTATCTTAAAGGAATTTACATTCTTCCAGAGATTACAATCTTCTGGAAGCACATAAATACTGTAAAATGTAAAGAGTAAATTATGCTGCTTTGTGTCTATACTGAGAGTTATTAATGTATATTTAGCTTATAAAAGCACCATGCTGCTCAAACTCTTCAAACAAGAAATACACATCAACAACATGACTTATAAAATTGCTGCTAATTCTCTTTACGTTTCGTTGGCCTTCTTCTGTCTCTCCAGAAACTACCCGTGCGACGTGGTGACGCTGCTAACCCTGGTGCTCTTCAAAGCCTCCGACTCCAACAGAGAGATCTACGAGATTTCAATGCAGCTCATGCAGGTGAGGAACACAAGGGAAGCAGAAATCTTCCTCTCCATTTTTGGACTTATTCTAACATGTTGTAAATGACATGTCCGTTCTCTCTTCCCTGAACAGATCCTGGAAGCCAAGCTCCTGGTGCACTCCAAGAGGATGGCGGAGCAGAAGCCGAGCAGCATCCTGTACGGGACCCACGGCCCCATGCCTCCGCTCTATAGCGTCTCCCTGCCCCAGCTCTCCTCCCAGCTGGCCAGGATGTACCCCGAGCTCACCCTGCCACTCTTCTCAGGTGTGTGTGTGTGTGTGTGCATCTAGGCTGTGATCCCTCCACTCCCAGACACTTCAGAGGCTTATGCAGTTGAAATGAAACATTGCGATTGAGTCTGCAATTATTGTGAACAGGGAGTGTGTGTTTCTTTAATTTTCCCTGCCGATAAAAACAGGTTTATGGTTTGTTGCTAGGTTTATTTTTATATTTTATTGTTAATGTTTGGATTTATTGTATAATTCAAAATGTTCCTTGTTTACTGTTTGCACATCATTAGGTTAATTGTATATTGTCAATTTTTTATTGTTCATTCATATTGTTCATTGTTATTTTTAGATTTATTTGTCTGGTTTATTGTCGTTTATTTTCATTGTTTAATTAAAAATTTTAGATTGTATTGTATAGTGTGTGTTGTATATTGACAATTTTTCTATTCTATTAATCTAATCTCTCTCTTGCTCTCTTTCTCTCTCTCTCTTTCTCAGAGGTCAGCCAGAGGTTCTCTTCCTCCCATCCTAATGGCAGACAGGTGATGCTCTCCTTCCTGCTGCCGTGGCTCAGCAACATTGAGCTGTTGGACGGCGGTCTGCTGCCCCCGCTCTCCACTCCCTGCACCCCAGAGTACGAGGCCCCCAGCCGGCCGGGCAGCGGGTGGCTCCGAGGGTCTGGCTGGGGCTCCCTACAGGCCACCTCCATGGTGCTCAACAACCTCATGTTCATGACCGCCAAGGTACAAACAATACAACCATTATCGGACTGCTCACTTCCTTCCCTTTCCCTCACTGACTGTGGGCCGAGAAGGAAATCTTATTGCAGACATTCTGAACCTTGGGGTCCTGGGGTCACTTGATTCACACACAGGGTCGTGGGACTTTTTTAAGACTGATATATTAATTATTATATTTTCAATTAAAATATTTTTGAAATAGGTTTGAAATATGTAATTTCTATATGATCCATTTGGAGCTCTCTCCATGCTTTACATATGCAATGTGGAATTTATGTATGTACTTTGACCAGTAATGACCAAATATGTAAATTGTGATGCAGAACATTAGTGCGGCTGACTCCAAAATGATCACTCTAATTGCTGTTGTTTTTTGGGACCTAAAGACTGGGCCAAAAAAGGTTGAAAACCCCTGTCTTAAAGTATACATTGTTTCTCTTAGTACATATTTCTAATCAAATTTCACTTTTGAAGAGTAAAAGGCATCTAATCACTGACATGATGATTATTAGGCTATTATAGAAACTTATCGGACATTCTAATGTCGAATAAAGGATGCTCTCAGTCGTGTGATGTAATGTGTCGTTTCCTCCGCTCAGTACGGGGACGATGTTCCTGGACCAGAGATGGAAAATGCCTGGAACGCTCTGGTCAGCAATGACAAGTGGAGCAACAACCTGAGGACCACGCTGCAGTTCCTCATCAGCCTGAGTGGAGTGAGCAGCGACACCACGCTGCTGCCCTATGTACGTTCACCATTTTAATATTTTTTACATACTGTGCATGCATACCAGTACTAGGGATGTACAGATATTGATACGGGTATTGGGTCAAATACAGTACTCAAGTACTCATACTCCTCATAAAAATACTAATATGATATCTAAACTTGATATCAACCTAACTTTTTGAACCTTGGTGAGATTTATTTTTTGCAAAGCAGTGAATAAATCAATTTCTAGTTTGAAATCACACTGTAACAAGTCCTCTTGTCTTTGCGGGTAGAAAGATGGACCAGGAGGCAGGCACAAAGAAAACCAGCTTTAGCTGGACATTTATTTAAACAAACTGAAGACGTTTGTCTTTTCAGACGTAGCAGTCACAAACATTTAGAGCAGTCTGGAATGAGAGCCCAGCCTCGCTGTCAGGAGAGAGAGCCAGAGAGGTGAAACGACTGCAGCTTTTGAAGACTGCTAATTACCTCAATCTTCTGCAGCTGCGTCCCCTTTCGGTTGGCAGTGCTGGCTCTCCCCACCTGCAGATGGTGCCAAAACCACTCCCCACTACCACACACTTTTGAAATCTGGGATCTCACTATTGTTGTGGGTTTTTTTCCGTATATGTAACAGTACTGTGTTGGCAAGTACCCAAGAGTGAGTACACAGTATTCAAACTCAAACTGGTATGGTATCTGTGCCTCTTTAATACACACACATCCATACATACAGGCCTTCCTGTATATTAATGGACGTTCTCTCTGTCCTACAATTATTTTCAGTGTTCTACAGTACGATACCCTGTTAATCGACATCACTGTTTGAACGTGTCTGAGTGAGAGGCATTTACTATAAAGCGCTAAGTAGCCGCGGTGGCTGGATAATCGCTACATAACCGCCATCCATCTACCATTTAGATAAAGAAGGTGGTGATCTACCTGTGCCGTAACAACACCATCCAGACGATGGAGGAACTGTTATTCGAGCTGCAACAGACGGACCCAGTGAATCCCGTGGTGCAGCACTGCGACAGCCCACCGTTCTACCGCTTTACCGCAACCAGCAAACCGTCCACAGCTGCTTCAGGTACGACGGCCTCCATGTTGGCCTCCGAGGGCCGGCAGGCATGAGTTTTGAGCATAGTAAAGTGGGTTTATGAGTAGTTTGTTGGCACTTTGAACTTGATACAAGGCTGCAAAGACTTAACCTTCTGAAATCTGAAACATTATAGGGCTACTCCACCTTTGTAGAAATTAGCTTTTTGTCTATCTTACGCATATTGAGACGAGGAGGTCAAAACTAATTTAACCCTAGTGTGCCCAGTACCGAGATAGGCTAGATAGGCTGCATCCTAGCTCAACGCAAGGCTGCAAGGAGTTTCAAACTTTGAATTCATATACATGCCAAATCCAGATCACGCAATTTTAGCCATAGCTTGTTTCCCCAAACTGACAAACGTGATCAAATTAAAGGTTCTGGTGGACCAAAGTTCTCAATCTTGATCCAGAACAACCTCAGTGGGACCGACTGGCACTAATGGCAAGCTGTCTCCCTTTATGCGCTGTTGAGGGGCCCTTGGCATTCCTACATGAGAGGTCTGTTTTTGGATAGAGCAGTTTATATGTGTAAATGTGCGGAAAACAATATCCCTGCTCATTCTGCTTTCACTGCACAACTAAAGTAAAGTATTTTCTTTTTCTAGCCAACTCCTCCAGCAGCAACACCGTCGTTGCCGGCCAGGAGGGTTTTCCTGACACGGACGATACGAAAGCTGCAAAGGAGAATGAGGAGAGGTAGACCTCAGCGACCCCCTGACACTGAAAATTTTCATTATTAAAGTGATATTAGGATCAGCTATCACGGCCTCTTGACGAGTGAACTATTCTTTCTCTCTGTGACCTCAGGCTGAGCCACATGATGCGGGCTCACAACCGCCTGGAGTCTCGCTACAGTAACAGCTCTGGGGGATCGTACGACGAGGAGAAAAGTGAGTGTCCCAAATGCAAAATAACAACAAGGCCATGTTGGTCCCACAACATTGCAATTGCAAACACATTGAGTTGGTCAGGACGGTGCCATCGATAATGCATGAGCACTGCAGAGCGGCCTGCAGCTCTCAGAGCGATCTGTGAGAACTGGCACAGAAATAAAAGCTGTCAGGGCCAAGGCTGCTTGGTGGCTGCCAGTGACCCGAAAAACCACTTTGCTTTATTCTCCTGCTCCAAATCATTGCAGTAGTTCATCACAACTGACAATGAAGAGATTTCTGTGCACAATTAGCCCATAAAACTTTATCTTCCTCTCTCCTTCCACCTTCCATTAGATAGAAATATTACAATATATAAGTATATAAAGATATATAAATATAATGTGTTGATACCTGAAGATTGCCTGAGATGAGTTTTTTCTGATAAGATAAGATTCAGGTGTTTTGACAGCAGCAGCAGCAGAGTTGACAGAAAAGTCAAAAATGAGATAAAAATATAAAAATGGAATGAAATATATGTACACATATAAACAGAAGTTAACAGGGAGCAGCACTATTCTGACTAATGAGACCAATGTGGTCAGGTAGCAGATACACAAAAATAAAGTGCAACTAGCTTATAGCAAGTGCTTTATCAATAATATGCAATGACAGTACTAGTCAATTTGCATATTATATACAATATGCAATGAATGTTGTCCCTAAGAGAGATGAAATACAGAGCTGATTGAACTGTGATTCAGTATTTCGTGTAATAGTGGGATGGATACTAACTGCTAACAGCACTCCGTTATCTTCCAGGTGAACCTCTGCCTCCCTACACTGTGTGGCTGACCACGGTAACAGAGAGCAACCAGCCTCACCCTCTGCCCATGCCTCTGAACGGAGGATGCTGGGCACCGCTGGTGGACTTTCTGCCAGAGACCATTACTCCCAGAGGGCCGCTGCACAGGTGAGAAAAATATCACCCATACGACCGCAGCCATGCACAAAACTCCGAATGGATGTGATCCACTGGTGCTTAAAGCGGTATATCCAGTCATACTCCAGTCTTTTGGGGAAATTTCACAGGAGCTAGGCTAGTTGATCCCATCTGCAGCCTTACAGTTAGCCTCTCTGTACTGGACACACAGGGATGAAACTTGTGTTGACCTTCTCGTCTCAGTATAATTTTAATAGAATACTCTCATTAGACAAAGAATACATCTGGCTGCTAATAGCTTTGCAGTTTGTATTCATTGACAGTGTAACTTTAAGTTCTGACCGTTCATTAAAAAGATCTTTACACTTCTACTCCCATTCAGTCCTTATCATTGTGATCCTCAGATAATGACTCTACGTGGATACTTCTGTGTGACTTGCTTTTAAATTAGGCTTCAAAGGAGTTCACGATATGCCTACAAATTTGTAAATAAATGTTCTATATTTACCCTTTTTTTTTCATTGGTCTAGGTGTAACATAGCAGTGATCTTCATGACGGAGATGGTTGTGGATCACGGTGTGAGAGAGGATTGGGTGCTGCACCTCCCTTTACTGATACACGCCCTGTTTTTGGGTAAGGGTTTCACCAACATCACTCACCCACTGTAGAACAGACTGGTAATATAGCATTGGAAAATAAACTCCTGCATGTGAAATGGAGTTATATAAAAACAGCATTTCAGATGTGTTTTAGGAATGGGTTTAAAAGATGGTGCTGATTTGGATGAAGCTCCTCAGGGATTCACCCAAATGAGAAGCTTCAGGTCATTTGAAGTCAAACTCAATCTCGTTGTTTTCCGACTGTCTGCGTCTCTCCAGGTATGGATCACTACCGTCCGGAAGTGTTTGAGCACAGCAAGCGCCTGCTCCTCCACCTGCTCATCACGTTATCGTGTAATAACAACTTCCAGACCGTCGCCTCCGTCCTGCTGCAGACACGAGAGATCAACGGCAGCAAGACTCTGAGCAGCAAGCCCAGCTTCCAGCCCGAGTATTCAGCTACAGGTGAGGTTCATGCCCGAGTCCTGTGCTTCTGGATATTTCCTGATTTCCAAATAACCCTCTCTGCAAATTTATTAACTAAGATTCTGTTCCCTTTTATGGAAAACTTTACTAATGACTGGTCACACCACATTTAGTTTATTTGCACAAATAATAAAGATGGAAAAAAGGGGAAAGACTTTCCACTCAGGTCTCTCTAGGAAGAACCTACCTTATAAGAAAGAACGTCTGAGAATCTGATTTACAAATTATATTTAAATTGAGCACAGAGAATTTTTTTCCAAACACTTTTTAACACTGGTTGAAGCCTGAAACAACAAAATGAGATCCCCTCAGGGTTGACGTGGCAGCTGGACATTTAACATCCTCTGCAGCTATTTTGAACCCAGGCATCGGGCGAGATTGGTTCACATTCCTTCTGGAGAAAACACAAGATCCTTATCAGAGGAAAAATATTTGGAAACGGGGGCCAGCAACAATACTGTGTACAGAATAGAGTTTCATGTTAAACGGGTGCCATGTTCGTACCCCTTGTACCCAAACCTGAAGATACCCACGATACCAGTAATTGTTGAATGGCGGTTCCCTAAATACAGTGCTGTCATTTGCTTTGTCCAAAAGTGAATGTAACGCAAAGTTGATTGTTTTGGATCCAATGAACGATGGCAGATAAGGAAAAAACCGATGTCAGTCAGTGCTTTAAAAGTATAGTTTTGCCAAAGTTGTACACAAATTCTTTCCCATTAGCCTCCATCTGGAGTCAACACCATAAAAACATCCAAACAACATGAGCACTGTTGTGATTCTACTTTTTAACCGCGATGCCCTGGCTGGTGTATTTCCCGAAGCAAGATTAGCGACCCTGGTCCAGAGGACATCAAAGGTCTTGATTAAAGTGTTCCACCCTGCTATTTATATCCCTTTGCCCAAATGAGGCGATCTGCAAGAGCTGTGCTACATACTGTACTATAGGTTTTCGCTTTCCACCCCTTTTATTTATTCTGCTAATACCTGTGCATTTTTAAATGGTTTGGTGAATTCTGTGTCCAGATGTTTGTATGCTGGAAATGTAGACGTAAGAGTATTATTACTGCACCAGAATATTTTTAATTTGCATATTATCACATTTATCATATTTTGATCACAAATCAAAAAATGTATTGTTCTTGCCATGCCATCTAGTTCAGCAGCTATTTAAATTGGAAAGCTCCCAGTCTACCAACATGCCATGTAAACATCTTAAAACATCAACTTTTTGTTGAAAAGTGTGAAAATACACTGCAACGGTGCATCTTGTATAACTTTTGAAACATATGAAAGTAGCTGGAGGGGATGTTATGTGCTGTAGTTGAGTCTCATCAGACTGGGTGGGTGGATGGGTTTCACACTGAAGTCTTATCGTGAAAGACATCTGTAGACGGCACTAATTGGATTCAAATTCCAGACATGCCAAAACAAAGCTCCCGCTGCTCACACATCTCCCTTACAAAAGCCTCACCGTCCCTCCGAATAACTCTGAATACCTCTACACCGCCCAGCGATGAAACTGGACGTTGGTATCAACCCTCCATAACCTCTGTCTTTCTGGTTGTATCCAGGTGGCGGCTTCGACTTCCTGCGGGAGGGACAGACGTCTCCCGTGCCCGACTCTGGTCTGAGTTCCTCCTCCACGTCGTCCAGCCTGAGTCTGGGCGGCAGCACCAGTAACCTGCCGGAGATCTCTCAGGCCGTGGAGGAGCTGGTGAGCTCCAGCGAGTCGGACCAGAAGACCAACAAACTCATAGAGTTCCTGACCACCAGGTATTACACCCTGATCTGCTGCTGACATCTGGGTGGTGCAATGAACTGCACGGGTCATGCAGAAGCTATTTTTTAATGTAATAGTGTGTAAGTACTCTCTTCTACAAAATGCTTGATGTAGAGTGCCCCCTAGTGGTTACTTATTCATAGCTCAAACCAACGGATCTGTTGAAGAAAGGGCAAATAACTGTACTTATTTAACACAATGGCTCAATGGCACAATGTTAATTGAGTATCACTGACTAAAATGTGTGTTAAGGGAACATTTCAGCATCCATCTTGGTGACTGAAACTGGTCATCTTGGAAACGTGACCAGTTTCATATCCACAATTCTCCCTGTCGGTGTGCAGAACTTATGGACCTCTGTGGTGCCACGAAGACATCTCACCGAAGAACCAGAACTCCAAAAGCACAGAGCAGCTCACTAACTTCCTGCGTCATGTGGTGTCTGTGTTCAAAGCATCCAAATCAGGTAAAAACTTTTAACTATGTCTTCCTCTCAGTTCCACTTTCCCAGTATTCCAAAGCAGAGGTTCCCAACATTTTTCTCCCTAAATCAAACCTAATTCAAGCGCTCCTATTTTTATGGGAGAGGGAGCAAGGTTACAATGCAATACAATGCATTAGAACATACGTATTAGTCATGGATTTTGTCACAACTTATATTTGAACTAAACTCACACTGTGATTTTTGAACCAATTTTTGACTATGATGAAACATACATCACAGGTTGGGAACCACTGTTCCAAGGGAAAGAAATCATCACATCAGTAACACAGTTTGATATTGCTGAGAGTTCCGTAGTGCAGGCTTAAACTACAGTATTGGTTTAAAATTTAGAATTTGAACTGCGAGTCTCTGAATCTCAGTGTGTGTGTGCCTCAGACTTCCTGCTAGAACAGCAGCTGAGCGACGTGGCGCTGCAGACCGCTCTGTGCAGCTCGTCACGGCACTACGCCAGCCGCTCCTTCCAGTTGTTCAGAGCGCTGCGGCAGCCACTGTCCGCCCACGCCGTGTCCGACCTGCTGTCCCGCCTGGTGGAGGTGGTGGGCGAGCACGGAGAGGAGGTGCAGGTCAGCACTGGG
>OMKR01056727.1:37637-57320 GCA_900302355.1 Cyttopsis rosea
CCCGCTCCGCCAGCCTGGTGCAGCCGTCGTCCCCCCAGGCCGAGCTCTGCTACGAGGACCTCAGCCGCGTGTGGGAGCGCTCGTCCAAGGCCCTGCCTGGAAAAACCTTGGATTTCCACTTTGATGTATCCGAGGTGAGACACATCTCATCTGAAATGCAGAATGTTTCATGTTATTAATATTTTTGCTGTATTTTCCAGTCTGGTGAGATTGTATGAACACGGCTTATTTGGCTTTTTGAAAAAGGAAGCGCTTTCTTCCCCCTTTTCCTCGTGCTGATATTTTCTGTATGAGATGATCTGGAAGGCTTGGAAGGTAAATAGAGTGAGCAGAGACGCAGGGTGGTGCATGTGTGGGAACTGAACAGGGAGCTGTTTGTCTGAATGGCAGGAAATGATGTCAGCGCTCGCTGCCGTCCTTTGTATGTCAAACACACAGTTCAAAGTGCTGGATTGCCAGCGGGCTGTGTGTTAAACCCCGACACTGGAAAAATTACTCATTTTTCTAAAGATGACCGAAGAAAGAACAGTAGAATAACTTGTTTCCAAAAACTGAAGAAATGTGTCTCCATTTCTCAGTCCTTACAAATACAAATAGCACAAGAAAACAAAGCGACCAAACGCAGCGTGTATTGACTCTTTGAGGCTCGTGATGGAGCCTTAAGTTCTGACGGAGTCTCCAGAGCCGGGACATGGATCTCTGTCCTCCAGTGAAGAACCTTCTCACCTGGTCTCGCCTCACTCTTGCTCCTTCTCTTTCCTTTCTCCCGCTTTGGTCCTCGCCGGTAGACGCCGGTTATCGGCCGGCGGTACGACGACCTGCACGCTTCCCCCGGGCGCGACGGGAAGAGCCAAGCCACGGCCGTGACCCGCAGCACATCCTCCACCTCGTCTGGGTCCACGGCCAACAACGTCCTGGTGCCCGTCAGCTGGAAGAGACCACAGTCCTCACAGGTCGGCACCGGCAAACACTTTCTGCTTTTTTTTTCCCTAGCATGTTTCCCATAAAGGAAATCATTATTATAGCACGTACTATTTTTATGATGAAAGTGATGTTTTATTTTAAATTAAAATTCCAATTACAGAGGTTAAGGAAGTTAAGTCTCATTTAACAAGTAAATTCTGATAATGGACCCGACAGATTTGACTGTTAAAGTCACAATTGAAACCTCTAATATTTAATGAAGAATGAATCTTGATCTTGATGGTGTCAATTTGCATGAATTTCAATCTTTTTCTTTTTCTTTTTCTTCTTGTTTCTACAGAAAAGAACACGGGAAAAGTTGGTGAATGTTTTATCGTTGTGCGGACAGGAAGTGGGCCTCACCAAAAACCCTTCAGTAAGATATGAAGCCTTTTAACAGACTATTTTAAAGCCTGTTTGAACAGTCCTTAGTACCAGCCATTTAAGCAATCTTCTTGAAGGTTGTTCTATTAAACATATGTTCCTCATCCTCCCCCCCTCCAGGTGATCTTCTCCAGCTGTGGGGAGCTGGACCTCATGGAGCATCAGCCCAGCCTGGTCTCCTCCGAGGACAGCACCAGGGAGGGGGACAACATGGATGACACGGCGTCCGAGCAGCAGTTCAGGGTCTTCAGGGACTTTGACTTCCTGGATGTGGAGCTGGAAGATGGAGAGGTGAGGCCCAGGTTTAAGGCCTTCATCCATCCACCCTTCCTTCTGGTGGTGTTATGGATGACAGCACACTAATATGAGAGCTTGAACATCCAAAGTCTATTCCTCAATGAATCAGTGTGTAATTTGTTCAGTCTGCTCTTCTTTCTCTGTGTAATTGGGTTTTTCTTTCTTTCTTGTCTGTGCCGTCCAGGAGCTCCAGGTAAGTTCAGTCGTGTTGCAGTGCAGCTTGCTGTGTTCTGTAGAGCAGCGTGCACGGAGGAGAGATAGTGTCGCCCTGTGTGTGCATGCCGCACCCTGCGGTACAGTTTCTGGATTTCAAACATTTTAAACAGATAATCTGATCCCCACACAGTGCTTGAAATAGATTTGTCTAGTCAGCGCCGTAGTAATGGTTTGTGTAGAGAGAATAGAAGGATGTGAAATAGCACGTGGAGAGATTGACCACATTGATACACAGAACACATCACTGGTGCTACTCTACCTGTCAAGAGGGACATTTTTTGGGACATTATTCCATGACTTGAATGCTAAATCCTCTATAACTTCCACATAAACATGATATCATAGCTGGAATACACAGTTTATAAATTATATTCACTGCTATAAATGCTTCCTGACACTAATGGTCAGCAGCAGCATGCACGGCAGTGTAGGACCTTTTGCTTTATTTCTTCCTTATTATGCACACCTTGGAAATTATCCATTATCCAATATATTACCCCTTATTTTGAGTAAATTTGAGTTTTACCCTTTCGTTATAATGCTAAAATTGTTAAATTAAATGTCAATAAGCAGCCTTTTGTAGTGTGTATAAATGCTTGTTTATAAAGTCATTATAAACATAAACTAATTTAAATGTAATAGTTTGTGTTGCACTTAAGAACCACTTCCTACGATTAAAGAAAATTGCCTATATGGATATTAAATGAATGATTATAGTTGAATAGATAATAGTTGAATGGAATCTATGTATGTTATAATAGATCAAATTAACATAAATAGATTCCAATACAAAACCTTGAGTTGAGCTATGGTTTTATCCTTTCTGGGTTACGAGCTCCACCTAGTGGCCACTTGAATGTCCATCACACTATACTCTAAATACATTATCACTACTAAGTTATTTGGACATACTGAACACATATTAAATATGTAATATCTATCTAAAGAGATGGACCTTGGATCCACAAAGACAATGAGAAATGTACTCACCACCACCAGCAAGGATCAGGATGAGCTCAATGCAGACTTCTGTATCACTAAGTATCACTAGTATCACTAAAGACTTTGTACTTTAGTGATACCAAATGTCATATGGAATTGATCAACTTAAAAACTTATAAAACATTCCACTCAACAATAAAACCTCTTATTTTCAGTTTCACACATGGAGCCTCTTGCCACCGCAAACTCTTTGTTTGATCTGTTGTCGTGGTGCTGAGCTGGAATGTGGGAGAGAAAAAGTCACTTGGCATCCCAAAAGAGAGCGTTGCCAGATCCAATTGATTAAACCTGTAAATACTCAACTGAAAGTCGCATGATAGAGTGAAATTACCCTTTTTGTTCTTGTCATCGAGCACGTTCCTTTGCCAGGGTGGCTTTTTAAGAACGTCTCCATATTAGGAAACACTGTTTCACAACCCATTAAGTTTTATTTGTCAAATCTCCAGTAACAATACAATTCTTCAGTAATTTCTGGTAATGGAATGTTTTGTCTCGGAGCTCTCCAACAGTATAAAAGAACAGAGATTAGAATGTGAAATAGATTGTAAAAATAGATTATAAATAGATTATAAATCAGAGGCCATGCTTGGCTGGAGCGGGAAATACCTCACCCAAAGCCTGCAGCCTCCCTTAAAAGGCCCTGCATGGTGTGTGTGTGTGTGTGTGTGTGTGTGCGTGTACGTGTTTGTGTGTGTGTGTGTGTGTGTGTGTTTGTGTGTGTGTGCGTGTACGTGTTTGTGTGTGTGTGTGTGTGTGTGTGTGTTTGTGTGTGTGTGTGTTTTTCGCTAACTCAAGGCTGCTCTCTTGCAGGGGGAGACGGTGGACAGCTTCAACTGGGGCGTGCGGCGGCGCTCCATGGACTCTCTGGACCGCAGCGACCCACGGGCCCTGGAGGAGAACCAGCTCTGTGGCAGCGAGCCCAGCCTCCGAAACGTCCCCCGGGACTCGGACGAGTCCTCGGAGGAAGACTCCCTCACCGTCAGCCAGATCCTCTCCCACTCCCAACTGGTGAGTATGTCACTGATCCAAGCAGAAACCTTCGGGGAATGTGTAACTCATTTTAATTTAGTGCCGGGTGTTGGAAGTCCATATTTTTATGGTCACTTATTATATCACTCACACTTACTATTTCAATTTACAGAAAGTTTCACTTTTTCTCCAATTTGAGACTCGGCCTCATCTTATTGTGCTGCACTTTCATATTCTGAATGTGTCGTAGTATTACTTGAGCTGAGTCTTAACGACGTGGTTTTAAATTAAAAAACGAAGCTTTGTGTGGTTTGCTGAACATAAGACTAGTGGATTTGGATTTACAGTATTTTCTTTTACTTTTGATCCTTAAGTCATATTCTGGTAAGATATCTTTACTTTCACTTAAATATGACATTTGGGTAGTTTTTCCACCACTGATTGAGCGTTTCTATTGTCTCTGAGCTCGGTGTGGAGTGTGATGGATTGGATTTAAAAGTGTTTTTTAATGGTATATTGCAGAATTTTTGATTCCCTTTGGAATTTTTTTAAGCTCCTCGATATCTTTGTTCCTCCCGAGATCCTGGTTCTTGCTCTTTGTTCTAATCTAAATTCTAAATTGTTTCCAGTTAACAAACACACATTTCATTTTCTCTCTTCGCAGAACGTCAACCTCTCTCCGACGGCAGACCTAACCAGCATGGACTCTCTGTCCGCCTCCTTCGATGCGTCCTCGGCCGACCCGGCTCCTCACAGCTCCAGAAATCCCAGTCTGGAGGTCCAGCTCGGTCCCGAGGACCCGAAGCAGCGGGTGAATAAGGGTTTCAGGGTGTCTGAGATACTGGGAGCCACTAACACCTTCTCCCTGCGCAGCTCCTTACTGCACCTCTTTACTCACTCTGCTAAATAGAGCTTTCCTTCTTTAACATTAATCAGTACGTCTAGTGGGTTTAATTTGTGTTCAGTGGTAAATTTTGGCACACGGAATAGCAGAATAGACACTTTTATTTTTCACATTCCTCTTTCAGAGCTTTCAAACATTGCATGGAAATGGGAAACTAGACGATAACTTGCAAGGGGCTTAACCTGAGGCTGTGGGCTGTTTGGCAGAAGACCTTTATACCTTTAACGTGGCCTAGAGCGTCTTTCTGGGAATTAAAGGGTTGTGGATCTCTCTCAATCTGCACCGAGGCAATGTGTACACCTGCTGCTGGTGTGGGGGGTGGAGCTCTTGGCATGCCGGGTTTGGGGAGAGGTTTACACATTGCCTGATCCAGAGCGTGAGTGTGCAGGGCCGTGGTGCAGGGCCCCTAAAATTGTTCCATATTCCATTGAATTGACCCAAGTCAATGCACACAAGAACAAACATGAAATCTGAATGAAAACACCACAAGGAGTGTCCTAGTGTCCCGTGGAAAGGTTAGTGTGTCCATTTTATCCCCACTGTTGTATGTTTACCATCAAGGATATTAGTCTCATATTGTTGCTTTACTCCTCAATGTTTCTGTATTTAAATCAATGTCTGACCTTGTTCGATCTTAAACCCTGAGATTCGATCTGCCCCTCCCTCCTTCTCAGGCTGAGGCGTCCACAGAAGACGAGGACACCAACGTTCCTGATGACAGTCTCTCTCTATCCATCTGTGACTTTGTTCCTCCTGAATTCCACTGTGACAGCTTCACACATGACCTGAGAGCCGAGTTGGACCTGGACGCCCGTCTGCCCAGGTACACACTCCCAGGGTTTTAGGTTTAGGTTAGGTTTATAGCATATTGCCATCTTTTATTCTATTATCTATCTATCTATTTCTTTTGTTGTGTTTATGTCAATAAGGACCTTAAACCCTGATCCCGTCTCTGTCCCCTCAGTCTTGCAGACGAGGAGAGGGACGACCTGATGGAGAGCCGTTCTTCTCCTCCACCCTCTCCCTTCTTCTCTGCCATCCTGGCTGCGTTCCAGCCGGCCGTGTGCGACGACGCCGAGGAGGCATGGAGGAGACACATCAACCAGCTAGTCTGCGACTCGGACGGATCCTGCGCCATCTACACCTTCCACGTCTTCTCCTCGCTGTTCCAGGTAGAGCAGCGCCGGCATTTAGCTTCACTGCCGCTTGGCTTTTATTATATTATTGATATATTATTTACACATTATTTTATATCATATTATTTATTCAACACTTGTTACGGAACGCTCAACAGGGTTTGTTATTTGACTGATTTTAACCTTAAGAAAAAGAGGGGGAAAAGGAGAGTGGTGTTCCTTACAAGGGTGTCTACAGAGTTAAATGTAATACTTTTTAAGACCTTTTTGAGGCAAATTTAAAATAAATTTAAGACTGATTGTTGGACAAATGTAGTTTGAAAAAGTATTGCCGGTAAGTATAAAGTGAGTTTGGTTAACTAGAACATGGAAGTATGAAGGTAACTATCAGGTTCAGAGGAACCTTCTTACAGAAGAATTTGACTCATTTTGACAAAAAGGAATAAATGGATAAAATTAACCGTTAGACATCTCTGCTCTCCTGCATAAATCTTAATGTTGAAATTAAAACTCATACATTCAAATTTAAACCACTATTTCAATACTATTTCATGACTCTTAAGACCTCCTAACCCTAAACCAAGATATTTTAAGGACCGCCACGCCGTCATTACCTTGATCTTGCATGATCTCGCATGAGGTGCCCAGAGGTCGACTTTTCGAGATCTGGTTAATTTGGTTAATTTGGTTTTCCAGGGCATTCAGAGGAAGTTCTGTTCCCTGACCTGCGATGCTGTCAGTTTCCTTGGCGACGGCCTGAGGGGCATCGGCTCCAAGTTCCTCCGGTCGTCTCAGATGCTGACGTCTTGCTCCGAGTGTCCCACCCTGTTCCTCGACGCAGACACCGTAAGTCACTCTGCACAGAAAAAATATCATCGTAAGTTCAACAGCACAGTGTGTACAAACGGCTCTTTTCTCTCCAGATCATCTCGTACGGACTCCTGGAGAAGATGAAGTTCAGCGTCCTGGAGCTGCAGGAGTATCTGGACACCTACAACAACAGGAAGGAGGCGGCTGTCTCCGTAAGAACCCAAAACTTTACTTTCTAGTGCAAATGTTGCACCTTGCGTCTGAGGTTCTGATGCGACTGTGTTTCCACTGTGTCTCCCGTCTCCCACACAGTGGCTGAGCAGCTGTAAATCCACCTTTCCCAGCAGCGCCGGAGGTAAAGTGATAAAATGTCAACCAGGAGAACACGAGGAAAAGGTAAAAAAAATAAAATAAAAGTTTCTTTATTTATTTATAGAAGGTTTATTTTATAAATAAACATATTAATTACCCAGCTGAGAGTTCGACTAAATCACATGTTATGAAATGTTGCCTGAAGTTGAACTAATTGATGCTTTTAATGTACAAAATAGTTTAGGATTCTTAAGATTCCATTTGAACTAACGTGTCACGCTGTACTTTCTGCCTTCCATTTACTGTCGGTTCTGTAGTTCTGTGAGTGCTGCATCCTTATTTACGCTCAGTTTCTCCTTCCTCCACGACAATCTGCATCATTCTCATTTACCATTCTATGCATGGACGCAACTTCTGCTGAGTTTAGTTGCATTTATTTTAGACAATCCACTCATTTCATAGCCCTAAGAAAGTAAGAAAACACATTTCACTCAAATGTCAGTTTGCTGAGCTGATAACTGGCTTTAGAGAGATGGTATGATGCCAAATGACGCCCCAAAGTGAGTGCATTTGTGTGAATATGATCTGTTCTGCTTTTTTATTTCACTAATCTAGTGACGGCTCACAGACCAGCTGCCTCATTTATTTTCTGTTCTTAACACTTCCGTCTCCACTCTCCTCCTCTCTCTGCATGTGGATAAAGTGTTGAAACCTTGTACTAACGCATGCCTTTCCATTGATTCTCTGAAATATCCTCTTTCCTCTCTCTCCTCTAACACACTCGCTTCTTAGCAAATGGAATCTCTAGCAGTAAGTCCTCAGCCGCTTTATTCTTCTGCATTCTTTTTCAATAGTCTTTTCTACTATACTCTTTAGGAAAAATATTATTTTCTGTTCTCGTGTCGTCACTGATAGAAAATCATCCAATTTCCTCTCGAGTTGCAGTAATGTTGTCAATTATAGGAGTTTTATGGTTAGTGGTTTGTTTTAAGGTTATTAATAGTGAGTCTTAATGGAGCTTGAACTAATAAACCAGCTGGCTGTTGAAAGGTTCTTTCTCTGTTATTATACGTTTTACTGCGTTCCAGCAACTGGAGCTGTGTCAGCGCCTCTACAAGCTGCACTTCCAGCTGCTGCTGCTCTTCCAGTCGTACTGCAAACTGATCGCACAGGTCCACGCCGTCAGCACCGTCCCTGAGGTCAGTGCAGCTTTCCATCTTCTTTCCCAAAAACCTTTTCAGCAGGGGTGGACTGATGCTGATTCTGTACGTTAGAAGTCAGTTTGGGGTCATAATGATATATAAAGATTTATAACATAATCTGCTTGTACGCATTCTAACTTTACTTCAATGTGTAAAACAGCAGAGAATTAGGCTGCGTTTTGTTAATATCTGACTTGTTTGTTCTGGCTCTTGGTAGAGTTCTGTCCTGATACCAAAGTCTTATTTTAACCTGATATCCAATATCCAAACCAGTATCAGTATTGGTGCATCCCGACTTGCAACCAGTATAACCAGCATTGTTATAGCACAAATATTAGATAATGCTTTGTACAAGTTTAAGATGCAAAATAAGGTGCTATGGGAACGAATTGTGATGTGCCATGTCTCCAACAAGTGTCAGCCTCATGTGTTGGTTGGAATTTGGTGTTTTTAGAATATGGCCATCCAGCTCTGTTTTAGGATTTATCTGTTTTATCTGAGTACCATCCGATAGTATTTCCTCTTTATTTGTTAGTTAATTTTGTGTCCCCTACTAAAAAAAAAATTATATATATATATATGTTTTAAATGCACACTGAATTATTTTAGCTGTTTTTAAACATGTTGGTTTCTCTCCAAAGCACTTTTGTTTTGAAAAGACCTATATAAATAGATGTATTATTATTATTATTAGTAGTAGTAGTAGTTTGTCATTGTTATTAATTGTCATTAATATTATAATATGTTTTCCCTCTCTCTGCATCAGCTGACCAACATGTCCAGAGAGCTAAACGAGCTGAAGAGCAGCCTGAAGGGGGCGCTTTCCTCCGTGACCTCTGTGACCTCTGAGGGCACGGAGCCGTCCTTCAGCTCCTCGGAGGCGGCGGTGCAGTCCGTCCTGGAGAACCTGAGGAGCAGCGAGTTTCCTGCTGCCGTGCGCTCCATCCGAGAGTGCAGGTGAGAGGCTTATGATATCATTTCATGCGTTAATGGGTTTTTGTATTTTATCGAGAACCCTATGATACCCTATAATACCCTATACCTACCTGATAACCCTATAATATGAATAGAGCCACAGCAACAATGACATTTTAATGTAAAACCATATGGGTAGAGAAACTCTGGTAGAGACGTAATTTCACACAATTGTAACTATTGTTACACGGATTTGAGGATACTCCATTCTGATTGGTCAATAATCCAGACCTTTGAACCCGCCCACTCCACCGAGTGGACTGATTCTTATGGTCTGGTATTGCGACATGGAACATCGATTTCTCCTGTTGAAAAAACGCTACCAAATTACTGAGATGCCTCACGGATTTGGGGGCAGCGACTGAGAACAATGCTATCCTAATGAACCAGGTGAAAGTTCAACTAAGATTATTTTAATTAATTAATACAACTATTAGGGGGGTATTCGTTTTGTTTGTTTGTTCGTCATCTTTCTTTGTCCTGGCCAGTATCTGTCTGTTGTAACCTGCCTTGATTTATTTTAATTACAGAAATAGGTATGGGCCAATGTGATACGGTGTAGTGAAGGTGACTAATGGGATATACAGAGTATCCATTTTAATGTTACGATGCCATAACCCCCCACCTAAAATTGCTATTTGTAAATGTGCTGTTCTGCCGGTGCTGACGCAGCTGCCAAAGCCGTCGCTGTATATTTGTATATGTAAATGCCTCTGACCCCATATCTAGAGGGAACACCGGTACATAGCCGCCTAAGCCGCCGCAGCCACCAAAGCCGCCACTGTATTTGATATTGTTTATGTTCTAACAATGGTTGTCTCCCCCACACACAAAGATTTTCTCACTAACCTTGCTTCCCCCCAAACACAAGCATCCAGCACCAGACTGTTGTGGGTGGAAGTCCAAAGGTTATGGTGACAAAGACGTTTGGTATACAGTAGTCCACATGGGAAGCTATATCTCCCCCACCAGCTTCTTCATCTTTTCCATTGCTTTGCTTGTTTAACTCATGAATAAAGTAAACATTGCGACATCCCAGGCTTCACAGTCTTTGTTGAAAATGTTCTGTATAAAATGTGTTATTTGTGCTCTACCCACCCTACTCCGAGTGCTCCCTTCTAAGCACCCCATCATGGACTTTGTCGAACTGGGGCCCTGTCATGGTGGAAAGTATTGTTTGGTGATAATTGACATGTTTTCACAGTGAAGGTAAACAATTATGCTCACTTTACAAACCAAGTGCTGAAGGAACTCTCTGCTTATCTGGGGATCCAGATAAGGGTTCATTACTCTTATCATCCACACAACGGTGGAGCTATGGAAAAAAGCAAATGGAATGAAAAAAAGAAGATAAAGGAAAAAGTAAACTAGCAAAAACCATGGCTGAAACCAAACTCGATTGGGTTCCATGCCTGCCACTAGTAATGATGGGAATGATCACATGGTGTGACTGATTTTGTTTAGGCAACATTCGATAAATGCGTTCCAGGAACACGATTCACACACTGTCAGTGTTTTTAGCTTGATATTCTATGAACAATATCCCTTACATATTGCATTGTGATAATATTATTCTGTGTAGTGGACGTAGACCAAGCAATGTTGTCATAATGCCACACCCAAGTACTAAAGTCTATATGTGTCCACTCTGACCAGGTGACTGGGTGGTGATCTGTGCAGAGCAATCAGCGTGGGTGCACGCCTCCCACTGCAGGTAAGTCCCCGACCCTCTGGAGGACCGACGAGCACGGTCACAGCCAACAGAGTGAAGTGATGATGCCCCGCCAACAGGAGAGGATCGGTCATGTCTGTATGAACATCTTCCTCATCACCATCACCATCGTCCTGCTGATTGCTCAACCTTGGAACACTGTCCCACAGTGAGACTGGGACAACAGCCACTCCCCTTTGAACACTGTCCCACAGCGAGACTTAAACAACACCCCACTCACACCCACTGTACTCACAGAACACAATGTCTGTGTCTAGTTATGTTTACCTGCACCTATAGCATGGATTAGCCACTAGTCATTATGTTCACATGATGAATTTTTGTTGTTGTCGGCATAGCATTATGTATTCCATAATCTGATCAATGCATTCTGATAAATTATGATTTTTTTTCTTTCTTTTGTGGTGTGTGGCCATTAGAAGAGTGTAGTTAACCCCTTTTGGGTCTTTGGGTCTTTTACTAGTCTTTTACTACCCTAGTCAAGTATGGGAGAAGTCAGGGCAGCACGTCCTGAGACGAGTTAGGTGTCCCAGTTAGGTGGGATGCTCAGGACATTCTGCAGGTAGGATGATTTCTCAGATAGAGCTGAAGGTTTGCCCTAACAGATTTTGGGTTACTTAATTTGGATAATTTACATCATATTCAATTCATATTTCATCATTATCAAATTGTCTTCATTATGTAGTTGTTCCATAGGAACAAAGCAGAGGAGTGTGATAGAAAATTCTATATTCTTAGATAGATTGTTAATATTCTTAGTAAATCCTTCCATATGTCTAGAAAGGCCAATGCCCGTGAACGTCTCAGGTCTCCCCATTTCGTCTGAGAATTTCTATCAGCCTGAGAAGGTTTCTCAGATCAGGTCGTACCAGACTGTATCGGACTGTTTTGTCTCCACAAACCCTCCACAAAGTCAGTGGTTTCCCCTGTTGCCTCTCTGCATTTGTGCTCAGACCACATGGCTGCAGCCTGTACATGACTGTGGCCGGATGCATGCTTCTGTAACCCCCTGTCACGCTCAAGTGCCACTTTCCAGTTGTTAAAACCACTCTAGATAAAAACAACATCCCTCTCATTGGCAATGACATATTTCCTACAGGGGAAACAGAAGCATGCATCCCTCAGAACAGAGTCCTCCAGAAAGCCTATAAAAAAGCATCTCCTCTCTCTGAGATTACTGTTTTTGTACAACAAAAATAAGCGTAATAAACGTAATAACATTTAGAACACTAATTTGTTCCAATCCATACATGAGTTACAGCAGGCTATGCATTTGACTGATTTTTCAGGAGCAATGGACTGCGTGTGTGCTTTTACTTGCTTGCTGGGCTTGCCTGTGTGTGTACGATCTGAGCCATCAGAGTTCATAATTGTCATAGCAACATCAGGTGCAGTGGTCCGGCTCCGGCGGGCTAGGGCCTCCAAACTCGGGCCGTGTGGCCTGGGCCTCCCCCCGCATCGGAATTCCGACTTTATTCTCAAAACTAAATTTCGACTTTAAAGTCTAAATTCCGACTTTATTCTCAAAAGGTTCTTTCGACTTTATTCTCAATATTTCGACTTTAAACTCTGAATTCCGAGTTTAATGTCGGAATTCCGAGTTTATTCTCAAAACACAGGGGTATTTTTTTTTTGCATGGCCCTAATACTCTTCTGTATCTAACCTTATTTTCATTCATTTTTTCTCATTTTTTCTCATGTATTTTCAAAAATGACATGTAGGGGAGCTTTATTCATTTGATTTCAATGACACAACTGTCAATTGCATCCAATAAAAAAAAAGGGTTTGAGCCGAGCTGTCCATGGTGCTCAATCTTTAGGCTGCTAGAGCAGTAGTGTCGGACAGGTTAAGGCTGTGGTTCAATACCACTTTTGAGCACTTTATCGCTATTCCCTATAACTTTTAGTTGTTTTTTCGATATCTTTTGAATATAATAGGAATTATGGAACCGTTTTTGTCAACGTTTGTAACCCCTTTTTTGTACAATAAATTATTCAAAGTTTCAACAAGTTGCTTTTGGAGTGCATTTAGAAAACCAAGGCACTACCTTCGGTAGTACACAGGGACACGGAGATCCCCTCCACTGTCTTTAATTATGGCTTTTTGAGGAGCAATGGCTGCTACATCTGTACAGAGGTGTATGTGGATGCGGAGTCGGGCAGCTTCGACTCTGCATCGTGACATAACGTTGTGTGACGTAAAAGGTGCAGGTTGGTTTCACACCTACCCTGTTTGGTCCGTTTTAATCGCACCATGGCGCATTTACTCTGCTACTCTGTTCATTTGGAAAGGTGAGAACACACATTCGAACTCGAACTGGTGTGGACCAAACAATCGAACCATGGTCCGCCTGAAAAGAACGTAGTGTGCCTGCAGTGTGAACGTAGCCAGTATTTGTGCTGGAGTATGTGAATTTGACTTTTTTTGCAATGAGGCTCATTTGCATAGAAAGGGGCCAATTATGCATAATACCAAATTTAAATATGTGCAAATATCACCGGAGCACTGCTATTTGCTTGCCAGCGCAGTTTGGGGTACATTTCACCCTTTGCAAGTGCTTTGAGAATTACGCAGTTTCTTTTTGTATTATTATTACAGGTTTAGCGGCTGCAATCCTTTTGTGAATTCACCCCTCTGTGCAGCGGACAGGTCTGCTTCAGAGGTCAATCGGAAGTTAGAAACGGTACTGGTATTTTCTGTGCTGTTTTTCCATTGGCTGAACAAAAAAAGATTCTTAACTTTTGATTGGGTTGGTACGTCGCACGTTTGGGTGGGCCCATAGCCACTGCTGGTCTTGCTCCCAAATAATTAATCATCTGCCTATGATGGCTTTAGACACTGACACTCCCTCTTCCAATGCAATTTCATAATATTTAGTCTCTCACAATCTGAGGAGATTTTTATTGTAAAATATGTCTGTCTAGGGAGATACCTATGCAACTATTATCAAAACATAGTCAAATGTCATTGTCTCATTTTCTGGTGAAATTAACTAGTAATATTTTTTCTGGGGATCCCCCAGAACCTCTTGAAGGACCCCTGGATGGTCCCCAGACCCCATGTTGAGAATCACTCAACATAATGGACTCAACGACACTTCAATTCACTACAATTCAACTGTGAAGGTGGTTCCAAACAAGGTTGTCGTTTTTTAAAGAAAAAGTTATATTATTGTGTATTTACCCTTACGCTCAGGGCTCTTTTAACTTAGGTAATCTACGAGTAATAATCATTTTGTATAATCATTTTGCTATAAAACAGCCAGGGCCCAACCTTTTTTCAGACCCAATAATTTCAATCTTCAATTTTCCAATAATCTGATGCACAGAAATCAAATATTCTACTTTGGAAGAAGGAAATGTACCCAAATGAGTCCTAGAATGTAATATTCCAGCTCTTACGGAATTGTACTCGACGTAGTAAGTTGCGTAAGCGGCTTCCAGTGTGTCGCTCATCCTCATCTGCTGATTTAATGCATCCACAGAGCGGTGAGTCATGTTGGGAATCAGATCAATAGTGCAGCAGCTTGCTTTGTGTGTGCTTTTATTATCTCATTATCTTTTCAGTCTTTACTGTGTCTGAGTGATGAGGTGAAATCTAATAATACTCAGGATCTGATGCTGATAAGTAGGGAATGAGAAGTGCGACACGGAAAACAAATGGAAAGAGAGAGAGAAAAGTAAGAATTTTGTTTTAAAAAAAACACATTTGATTAATTAAAAGAGAAGAGGAGAAGAGGTGATAAGGAAAGGAGACTGGAGGGAAGGAGAAGAGTGGAGACAAGAAAGAAGAGGAGAAGAAAAGGAAGAGGGGAGGTGAAAATAAAGTAAGAGGAGGAAAGGAGAGGTGGAGGAGAGAATGGAAGAGAGGAGAGGAGAAAAGCAGGGAGGTGGAAAGGAGAGGGGAGTGGAGAGGAGGAGAATAGAAGCGAAGAGGAAAAGAGGAAGAGAAGAGGAGAGAGGAGATGAGAGATGATGACACGCAGACAGAAATGAACATGTATTTGAAGCGATCATGTTCCCCGTTTTTTTAATGATGCATTAACAAGGGTGATTGAACTATGTTTAAATTAAGAGGATTTTTTAACTGCATTTATTCTGTAACTATTATTTATTTATTTTATAACTTACATTTTTTTTAGCAAGAGCATTTTAGAGCAATTGTTTAAGTAAATCCAATGACTCCAAGACTGATTCATTTTCAGTGTATACAATACACAATGAAGCAACTAAAATGAATCAAATTAATATATTTTATGTATATGCATGCATGTACAGTATGTACATGGCTAGGTATCTATAGACACACACACAAACACACACACACACACACACACACACACACACACACACACACACACACACACACACAAATACAGTCCAATCCAGGCGTGGCTGAAAAATGAGTAATTAGGGTTGGCAATGAATCAAACATGTCAGGGTGTGAGTTCTCGCCATGCTCTGATAATTGTTGTCTGATAAATGTTATCGTCTGTTCTTCTGAGGCCTCGGGCCTTGATTCGAGAAAAACTCAGGCTATCTTATGTAAAGTGTGTTGGCTCCAGTTCAGCGAGAGGTAAACAGGCTCTCAAAGCCTGTGTGTGTGTGTGTGTGTGTGTGTGTGTGCGTGTGTGTGCGTGCGTGCGTGCGTGCGTGTGTGTGTGTGCATGTGCATGTGTGTGTGTATCACACCTGCCCAGCCTGCTCCCCCATGACCCGTGTGCTCTGTGTGAGTGTAGTTTTCTTTTATTTTCAGTTTTCGTGTGAGTGTTGGGTGGTTTTTGGTCTGTCCCTCTTTTCCCTCCACCTCTATCCTCCGCTCAGGTCCTGGTTCCACAACCTGATTGTCGGCAATCAGGCTCACTCCACTCTGAGTACAGCAGCTGCCAGCAATTAGTGACCCTGCAGAAAACCTCTGCTGTTCCCTTCCTCTGGTGCCAGATTGTCCGACTACGCTTCTAGCCTCCCTGTTCTGATCCCGTGTTTCCTGATCCCGCATTACCTGTACCAGTTCTTCCAGTCTGTCCTACTCCTGTTTGTCAGCCACCAGCTTCCTCCACCAGCCTGTCTGCCTGTTCTTCCTGGATTTACCCTAACCTGTACCATTCCTCCGTTTGTAGTAAAAACTGTTAAAACCTCTGTCTGCCTTCCGTGTCTGCAATTGGATCCTGTTGCTCATATACCTCTTGACAGAACGATCTGGCCAAGAATGGACCCAGCAGACGCAGACCACCTTAGCAGTGCGCTCACTGGTCAAGGAGTCACCATTGGACGGCATGAGCAGCAGCTGACCAACATTTCCGAGGGACTCCAGGAGATGGCAGCACACCACGACCGTGTTTTCAGTAAGCTGATGGAGCAGTATCGGACCCTGGCTATCAGCATCCAGCCATCTCAAGCCTACACCTCGGTTCCAGCTACTACATCGGTCGCAGCCGTCTCTCTCCACCCGTGACTTCACCGGAAAATCCAGGTCCACCCATTGCCAGAGAGCCCCGCCTACCTCCGCCTGAGCATTACGCAGGTGATCCAGGTTGTTCCTTCCTCTCCCAGTGATCCCTGATGTTTGAGCTACAGCATTCCTCTTTCCCTACTGACCATTCTCACATAGCCTACATCATCATACTCCTGTCTGGGAGAGCGCTCGCGTGGGCCTCGGCCGTGTGGGAGAGTCAGCTTCTGGTCTGTTCCAGCCTCCACCTGTTAACCACCAAGATGAGGAGGGTGTTCGATCATCCGGTATCCGGTAGAGAGGCTGTGAGGGAACTCCTCCATCTCCAACAGCGTCAGCGGAGTGTGGCAGACTATGACATTGAGTTCCACACATTAGCCGCAGAGAGCGCGTGGAACTCTGATGCCCTGTTCGACGGCTTCCACCATCGGCTGTCAGACTCCATAAAAGATGAGTTTGGATCTTGGAAACTGCCTCCTGACTTGGACTCCCTCATTGCTTTAGCCATCCGCATAGACAATCAGTTGCGCAAGCGTAGGAGGGAGAGAAGATAGACATTCCCACAGGCAACATTCATTCCTATTCAGCCTGTTAACCAGCCCAGCACCCCCGGCTCTCCTCCCTGGTGTGTTCCTGCACTCCCTGTCCTGTTGATCCGTGCTGTTGTTCCCCTGGCTCCACGAACCCGTACCCAGCTGCATGCCACGCTTTCCTGGAAAGTTCAGTCTTTGATTGGCTTTTATTGATTCTGGGGCGGACAAAAGTATTTTGGATTGTGCTTTGGTTGAGCTGGGCCTGGGAACCATTCTGTTAGAGAAGCTTGTTGGAAGCCAATACCTTGGACGGTCAGCTCTTGGCCCATGTCGGCATCCGGACCATACACGTCCGTCTGCTCCTGTCAGGCAACCACAAGGAGGAGATAAGTTTCTTGTACTTCAAGTCACCTGACATGCCTATTGTTCTTGGTCACCCATGGCTTGAGACCCACAACCCACACATTGACTGGACCATGGGAACCATTTACCACTAGCTGGAGTTCTTTTTGCCATGCCAGTCTGCTTTGCCCCCCTCTGTTTGAAGCTCTGTTCCCAGCCCTGAAGCCCACGACATGTCTTTTGGTTCCGCGGGAGTACCATGACCTGCACAAGGTTTTCAGTATGCAGCAAGTGATGTCACTGCCTCCGCATAGGCCATATGACTGCGCCATCGAGCTGCTTCCCTGAGCAGGAGGCGATGATACATCAAGGAGTCTCTGGCTGCAGGGCTCATCCGCCCCTCAGCCTCGCCCCTTGCAGCCAGATTCTTCTTTGCGGAAAAGAAGGACAAGACTCTCCATCCCTGCATCGACTTCTGGGGATTAAAATCCCATCACGGTGAGGAACAAGTATCCTCTCCCGCTCTTAAACTCTGCTTTTGACTTTCTCCATGGGGCCTCCATCTTTACCAAGCTCAACCTTCATAACGCCTATCACCTGGTCCGGATTCGTAAGGGAGATGAGTGGAAGACAGCATTCAACACTCCCCTCAGCCACTATGAGTATCTTGTGATACCCTTTGGCCTCACCAACTCCCCGGCTGTCTTCCAGGGCCATGCTGAATCGGTTTGTCTTCGTCTACCTTGACAACATCCTGATTTTCTCTAGGTCCCAGTCTGATCATGTCCAGCATGTCCTCCAACACCTTCTGGAAAACCTTTGTCAATGCTGAAAAGTGTGTTACGTCATCAAGTTCCTGGGTTACGTCATCGCCGAGAGCCAGGTAAAGATGGACCCAGCTAAGGTGAGAGCGGTATTGAAATTGCCGCATCCAATCAGGCAGCTACAAAGGTTCTTGGGGTTTGCTAACTTTTTCAGAGATTTTTCCACAACTACAGTTGGGTTGCTGCTCCTTTAACTGCTCTGACTTCCACCCCCAGGCAGTTTCAGTGGACCGCAGAGGCTGCTTTCACCAATCTCAAGAACCGCTTCACCTCAGCCCCCATCCTCATTCAGCCGGACCCGACGAAGCAGTTTGTGGTGGAGGTGGACGCATCTGATGTGGGAGTTGGGGCCATCCTCTCACAGCGTTCCACAGAGGATGGTAATCTTCACCCCTGTGCCTTCCTTTCTCATCATCTCTCCCCCCCAGAAACTAACTACGGCGTGGGCAATCATGAGCTTCTTGCAGTTAATCTGGCCCTAGAAGAATGGCGACACTGGCTGGAGGGGTCCAAACAACGGTTCCTGGTCTGGATCGACCATAAGAACCTGGCCAGATGATTCAGATGATTCAGATGATTCAACTCCCGGCAAGCCAAGTGGGCACTTTTCTTTGGTCGTTTCAATTTTACTCTGACCTACAGTCCTGGCACCACAAATTCCAAGCCAGATGTGCCATCCCACCTGCACAGCAAGAAGGAGACTAGTTCCAGCCGTGAGCCCATCCTTCCTGTGTCATTGCAGCTGTCACCTGGGGAATTGAGAAGGTAACACAGTGGTAATGGTAACACAGTCATCCTTATTGTCATAGACCGGTTCAGTAAATTCTCTTTTCTGCCATTGCCCAAATTACCCTCTGCTATGGAGACAGCCGACCTCTTGGTTAAGGAGGTCTTCCAAATTCATGGCCTCACCTGTGACCTGGTGTCCGACCGGGGTCCCCAGTTCACCTCAGCAGTTTGGAGGGCCTTCTGTTCCACTATTGGGGCCACCGTGACTCTGTCGACTGGGTTCCATCCCCAGACTAAGGGCCAAGCGGAGAGTACCAACCAGTAACTCGAGGCTACCCTGCACCACCAACCCATCCACAGAGCTCGCCTGGGTTGAATATGCCCACAACACCCTGCCCAGCTCGGCCACAGGTATGTCCCCTTTTCAATGCCTGTATGGCTACGAGCCTCCTCTGTTCCCCACTCAGGAGAAGGAGATCCCAGTCCCGTCTGTCCAGGCTCAGGTCCGCCGGTGCCACAAGACTTGGCATTGTGCTCGCGCTGCCCTGTTGAGAGCCTCCAGCTGCTACCAGCAGCGCTCTGCAGCTGACTATTCCTTCCTAGCTAACCCTGACTACTCCCCAGGGGATAAAGTATGGCTCTCCACCAAAGACCTGCCCTTAAAGACAGACTCACGGAAACTATCTCCTAGGTGCATCAGTCCCTTTGAAATCGACAAGGTCCTGAACCCGGCGGTGGTCCACATCAAACTGCCTCGCTCGCTCCCTGCGGATTCATCCCACATTTGCTGTGTCCTGGGTCAAGCCTGTCTCCTTCAGTCCACTCGTTCCCACAGCTCCGCCCCCTCCACCCCCCCGGATTATCGACGACCATCCCGCCTACACCATCCGCCGCCTCCTCG
>OMKR01056741.1:6972-19162 GCA_900302355.1 Cyttopsis rosea
ATTTATTCATTATTAATTATGATTTATAATATAATAATAATAATACTATTATTATTATTCTTATTATTAATAATAATAATAATAATAATAATAATAATATTAATAATAATTAATTGTTATTTTATCATTATTAACATTAGTAGTAGTAGTAGAAGTATTACGAATATTATTATTATTATTGTTGTTGTTTTTGTTATTATAACTATTATACGTATGTAATATTTTATCGTCATTATTATTAGGCCGACTATTAATGATAATGTTAATAATAATAATACTTTTAGTATTTGTATTATTATGTAAACATTATTAACATTGTTTTGATGCGCTCTAAACGTGTACTTCACGTGGAATTTGTCAAGTCTCGCGATATTAGCTTTAGAGCGTCAGGCTATAAATTATTAATATTAATTAATTATTTCTTTATTTATTTATTTCTATTATATATCATATTATAAAATGTTGAACATATTATTATTTTCTTGTATTGTAAGCAGTGTAAGTAAAAAAATAAAATAAACGAAATAAAAAGTAACAATGTGTCCGTATTTTGGTTTCTGTTTTGACGCGTAACGGGAGGGGGCGGACGTTTGAGCGCGCAAAGTATTGTCCCTTGCGGCTCGCCGTCGTCATCGCAAAAACATGGCGGCCCGCACAGCGAAGGTGTTTGTGCTCTCAGCAGGTCGAATCAATGGCTCCGCTGTTGGATTCCACAGACCCCTGAACATGATGACCTACGCCGCCGCCCTGTCTACAACCAGCTTCACCAAGAATAGCGGTAAACGTGAACGTGCATGTGCGAGGTCGCCATAACATCATTATGTTCGAATGCTACATTGCTACATGCTAAGGTGGCTGTGGTGCGTTGAGTCGACGCTGAACTGTCGTGTGTTTTGATAGGTTATTAGTTGTGGTCACTCGAAAATCTTGTCTGTCTGTTTATAAATTAGAAAGTGCAGACTTAATGTTATGTGACTTTATGTAATATATACATATATAATGTTTGCAAACTTACCCAACACAGGCGATCAACGTACTGCTGCCAAGAAACTCCGAAGAGTAGTAAGTAGCTTCTGTTTTGTTTTGTTTTTATTTTCAATTCGAAAGCGAATAAAAATAAAAAAGGACGCCGTCACTTATCTAAAGAATCAGAAGTGTAAATGCTGAATTCCTTAACGAGTGAAAGCATATGAATTCTCATGATTATGGCATAATATAATGTTTTTAGAATATGTTTATAAAGAATGTGAAGTGTGACGGTTGCTATGGGTTGCTATGGACTCCGGTCGCCATTTTGGGAGGATCACTTCCATTCAATCGCATAGAGAAAGAGCTAAAATATACGAAATGGAGAAAGGAAAGGAGAACAAAAGGGTCGAGGTTTCACACAAGATGGCTGCAAGATTTTCTGTGGCAGTATTTCACACAACAAGACTTGGAAGCCTCCGTTAATCGTTAGTCCCCCGCGGCGCTCATTGACTAATCTTTAGTCCCGCCCACCCATGGCGCTGATTGGTTAATCGTTAGTCCTTCCGCGGTGCTCATTGGACCAAACGTTTTTTCTACCGGGTAAATCGCTGTTCCATGTCCCAATACCAGACCATAAGAATCAGTCCACTTGGTGGAGTGGGCGGGTTCAAAAGTCTGGACCCAGGCAACTTCCAGGCCATCTTTTAACTGAAAAATTTGCCTACCGACATTCAGTCACTGCGAGTGTTCCTCCCAATATGGTGCCTTGCTCCAGCAATGTAATGTCAGCTTCACGTTCTCTATTGGGCCAAGTACATTTTCATGTCAATCAATCATTTGTGCCGTCTTCGATCCGAAGGTTGGCTTTCATGATCCTCCAACTTTCTCTCCTCAGCCTCTCTTGAGTTGTTCATATCTTCTTTTTCCACATCTCTTTCTGTCATTTAGCCACTTTATGCGTTGTCTTCCCACTCCTTGTTTCCTTCCCTTCAATCATCCCTTCCAAAACCCTCGTCATCAGCCTTCCACTGGACCCTCTCAGGATGTGCCCCGCAAACTCAAACTTTCTCTCTGCAATCTTTTTCATAAAATACCTGTCTTCTCCTACCTATTCTCCTATTTTCATGTACAAGGATTTTATTTCGGTAATAGTTGGTGCATTGTAGGGCAGACAGGTGAGTGCCATTTATTAAAAAATAAATAAAAGGCTTCACAGATAAAAATTAATAAAGTACATTACACAATACATACAGAATATACAAAATGTGCTCAAAGCACGAGATAAAGATAAATTACCGAAAATAATGCTAGGTTTAAGATAGTTTAAGTGGTAATAAGGATGCAAGTATTGACTGGGTATACATATGAATATTTTTCTGTACATCATGAATAATATGTATACAACAGACATGGGTTAATCTAAAAAAAATCATAAAATAATAGTCTTAAAAAATAAAAGAATTTCAACTTGATAATTATAATTTTGCCAAAACTGACGCTGGACATCCTCCTTTTCTGTGTCCTTGCTTCCAGTCCACCAATCCCCGGACAGAGAAAATGGCTGTGGATCAGGACTGGTCTGCAGTTTGCCCAGTGGCGACCACCTTCAGACCAGCCTCCGTCCCTCTGCCTGTGCGTATGGGCTATCCAATAAAGAGAGGAGTTCCTCCAGAGAAGATGGGCAATCTGGAGCTAATCAAGGTCAGGGGCCATCCCCCATTGATATGCATAGAAATTTCTAAGAGGTTATAAAAGGATGTTTCAATTGTACTTGAAGTAGGGAAGGACAAGATACCACATAAGTTTTTTTAAAACACTAATTAAGTACTGGCGCGAACTGATGGAAATATACAGTACACCCCAGTCTCCCTGAGAATGCTTTTTTTCAGATGGCATCCTTACTGGTGGGTCAGCTTTGCTTGGATGACATAGCAGACTATCTGCAGTTTAAATTTTTCAGTAACACTATCTTGTTAGTAGTGTTGTAGTTATTGGTTTTCGCAGCCAGTCTACAGAGCTTCTTCTGATCACCATGTTTATGTCTAGTTGTCCACTGTCCACAGTTTGTTTTTTGATACTGTGAGGCAGGTGTGCTGTAGCAGTCATAGACCCGGGCTCTAGAAGCATATAGCATGCATACAGAAGTAAGCTTGTGTATTCTTAGCTCTTTAGAAAAAATGGTGAAAAACATAAAATAGACTGGCTTTAAAACTACTAACTACAAGCATAAATATGTGAAACGGTGATTGAAATTAGGAGCATAATTCCCTTTTTTGGACCCTGCTTTTCTGGCATAAAAGCAGTAATTGTTATGTAATTGCTGTATTTGTGAGTGAAAGACTCAAATGTCTCTCGTATGATCCCAATCTGCAACGTTACATCATGTCTAATTATATCATTTGACTTGTATTTTTTGTGTCTTTATATACCATCTTAAGTTCTGTTTGCATGCAACAGCTAACCTTGTGAAACAAAGCTCTACACAAGTCATCCATGACATGAAAGCAGTCATACGTAGTCATTTTCAAACTCATGCAGCGATCACTGTATCTTCCTAACAGTTATAGAGAGTTGTGTTTTCCATTAGGGAAAATGCTTTTTGGGCAGATATTTAAGCTGCAGTACCAGAGGTGGCCACCATACCAAATTGGAAGCAAGCTTCTTGCTGCGTCCAAAATCACATACAATGTCCTGTATACTACATATGCCCACTATCGTCCAGCATACTTGAGTATGTGAGTAACTACTACATCGTTATATACTGTAGCTGCACCGCTTCCTTTCAGCACTTTGTGGGTTGATGACGGCACAGCATATAAACTTTGTTCATGCCCCCACAATGCATTGTGAGATATGCTTACTAGTGCAGTGTTCAGTGTACTATGAGTGCCAGAATGTGTGATTTTCTTTTTTTAAAGTGTTGACTGGGCCACTGTCCGCTCTGCATGTTTCTTCAACAAGGTCAAGATTACCAGGGCTGCTGTGTCCAGACACCAGCCGGCCTGTTTGGCCTCGGGCAATCTGCAGATGCTGTACCTTAGTCTGTGACAGCTGGACGCTGCACTGCAGGATGACGATATTGATTTTGTTCTCTTTCTCCACCACAGGGAGGCTTAAAAGATTACTTACATGCTGAAGCTTGCACACTCATTTAAGCCTTTACATTCCTTTTGCTTGTTAAAGTTTCTGTGAAAAATAAAAGTGAACCGTATAAACAGTATGGTAGACTTAAAGAAAAGTCATGTGTTTGTTTTCTTTTACCAAAAGCTAAAATATAATGTGCTATAAAGATCACTTTATATCTTAAGTGTACATGTAGAATTTACTCCAAGTAAGAATGTCAGTGGATATAATTGTTTTAATTGATCATAACCATTAAAATCATTGTGGACATCATGGACATGGTGGTCTTCTGCTGCTTACTGTGATGGGTGTAGATATACAAATGTTGAGCATTTTTATATTGACAGGTTGAAAGGTTAAATATTTTTCTGTTGGAGCAACAATACAATGTCCTTGTTCACATCTTGCAGATACCAAACTTCCTGCATCTGACGCCTACAGCCATTAGGAAACACTGTGAAGCTCTGAAACGTAAGACACATGGCTTATATATAAACTTATTATATATTTTTTACACAATTCTGTTTTGAGTTTGAGTGTTTTATTTTTTATTTTATTTTATTTTTTGCCACCAGCATTTTGTACAGAGTGGCCCTCCACCCTTGACACCAAGGAAAAATGCGACAAGCACTTCCCCATCAAAGTAGAGAGCACGGACTATGTGTCTGCTGGACCCTCAGTGAGAAACCCTTCTGCACGCATCGTCCATCTCAAAGTGAGTTCCTTTGCCTTATGAAAGATTTAATTGACATTATTGATGATGAAATGACGAGTATGCCTTCTTGATGGCACAACCTCGGTTTGAACCCAGTACCAGTTGACCCATGGAAACAATAGGGAAGCAGGTTTTTTATTTTTTTATTTTTTAGGGGAAGCGGACAGCGCAGCAAACATTATGTCTTGGTGACATTTAAATGGAGTAGTCTGCATTGGTAGATGCAGTCTGCATTGACAGATGCAATGTCTCTATATTATATAATGCACTGATCGCAAAAGGATGACAGGTCTTTTGTTGTTTTGATGATCATGATCTATTTTCGTGCACCCCAGTATTCTTTTTTTTTTTCCCCCTCAGGCAAATTCTCATTTCTGTGTACAAAAAGAAAAGACTGCACTCTAGAGGTGCTGACTAGGAGAACATACCATTCTCTGTGTGTGTGTGTTTATATATACTATACACACACAAATATGTTTACCATTACCAGTGTGTACATTTACCATGCCTTTACCATTTTGGTTGACATGTTTAATGGTCTATTGAATGATTTTTTTTTTGTTACAGTATAAATCCATTTTCCTGTCACAACTTTGCCGTTTTCATTTTACCCTCTTAAAAATATGCAATACTAATCATCGGCCATCTGCTCCACTGACACTTTGCATTAGATTACGTAGGTAGGAATTATTCCAACATTAATCCCGGTGGATTAGGCAGAATCACTGATAGATTGCAGAGTAAATCCCATAGGGTCCGGATCCAGTCAAAATGGGCCGAACCTGATTTCCAGTAAGGTCCGATACTTCATTGTCACATCTGCCAAACGTATGAATTCCCATTCACACACACACATACACAGAGCAGATGTTTCTATGCAGGTACTGTTAGAAATGAAAAAAGAAATTGCCAGACTCCCTTTGTTTACTTGTCCCATCTGTCTCACCTGCACCACTGTTTATTTTACCTATACATGTATTTATGTTATCCCAGTCACAAAATGTTGTCAGGAAGACACAAAAAACGGACACAATCACAGTATAATCTCTTTTACTTTGATTCATCCTCTCCTCAACGGTCTGGACGGTTACCCTGCCACACAACAGGAAAATCGCAACATGTTATAAATTTCCTCTCCCACGAGTATAGGGATTTAAACAGCACAGAGCTCTATGTCTATATGAAAATAAATTAATGTTGTTTTCATTTTGTTAAAAGAAAATCATCCAGACCGTGTATAAATATACCCATTTAATATCCTGGCTATTTGCGGAAAAGGATGAAGGATATCTGGTTGACTGTCAGTATATACACAATAACAGTCCGGTCCATTTCTTTGTTACCGTAGTGTAATTTGTTGCTGTCCTCAAAGGTGAAGCTTTCCAGTCTGAACCTGGACGACCACGCACTGAAGAAGATGGTCAAACTGGTTGAGGACAGATACTGCAAAGACACAGATATTCTCACCATCAGAACTGACAGGTAAACGCTGCACCCAGAAGTTACAATTCAAACTTAAGTTAATCACAATAGAAACTGCAAACTGCATGGTTTTGTATTGGAAATGTGTTTTAAATTCTCCCCTTTCACTTTACCCAGCTGCCCATTTAGAAAACAGAATTACGACTACGCCATGTACCTCCTGACCGTTCTCTACCACGAGTCTTGGGTAAGTCCAGTTTACCAGGTTTACTTTACTGTGCTTTGAAAGACGATGGTGAATTTCAAAGAGCAATATCAGATGGTATACTAAACCTTTAATGTCCCCAATATAACATTTCTAAATGCATGTGTAATACATAATGCACACTGTCACCATAACCATCCAGGAGAAACAAAGGTCTTGATTAACACAATGAGGACCAAATGTCGATATTCTGGCAGGTAACCAGCACAGTGCGGATGTACTTGTACATGAACTAGGATACCCAAGTCCGATATCGACGTAATTTAATGTAGATCCGTTGAGTTATCATTATTAGCATCATACACTCTATAGGTGATGATGTCTAATTCCAGGAGCCGATCATGTGGTGTCAAAATGATGGCACGCACTTGAATGATGGCAGTGAATGAGAAGGGATCAGGATGAGCATGGACAAGATGGGCATGTTCTTTGTCAAATTTTTTTTTTTTACTGCTTGTTGCCGAAAGAGATAACACTCCAAACATCCTGTATCGTCAATTACGGAGTCGTCCATCATTATAAAGTTCCTCTTCTGCACTTGATTTATTTCCTTTTCAGACAAAGAGCCCTGTTTCCCTCTTCTCCACAACTGTAGCCTGGAAGCAGTGCAGCTGGCAATACTTAGAGCAGAGAATGGCCCCATCTGTTCTTTAAATTACCTTTCTGTCTTTAATGGGGATTGTCGGGTGCTCTGCATGTAAAGGCTTTCTCCCCTCTGTCCACGTTTCACCCTTCTCAAATTTTGAACGCATTTGGTTATGTTTTATTTTCAACTCTTGGTCTAGGCCTGAAGAGAGACGTGTTCAGTTTTAATGAACGTTGGACATCGGTCATAAATGTGTTCCTTCATGAATGTGCAATTTGTTCATAAATTAGGACGAGTTTTGATTTATGTGATAAGACTATCTTCATTCTGATCACATAAGAAACAATCTAGTGTTTCTTGTCTGAAGTTTGGCCATACATTATGGAATACTTAGGAAGTTGCGGTTTGTTGGTAAATGTGGTTTGGTTTTGTGACAGTCTGCAGCAAGGGAGTTTGGTATATCACCCCACTACAAGACATTCTCCATCTACTGATGGTTCGGCAAATATGCTGGGATGTTACTGTTCAGACTGTAACCACTTTTATCAACCGTAGATACCTGATACAGTTTGGTTAATTCTGATGGCCAGAGGCTTGAATATACAAAAGACCTTTGTAATCAAATAATACAGGTCTGAAGAATGAAGGTCTTTTTTTTTCTCTGCCTTCCAACCAATCTATGAATATTTCAGGGTTTCCCATTCACGGAATTGCCCACCCCCCCCCACCTAATACGAGCCTATCTGGGGTTAGCTTGGACACCTGTGCCTTTTTCCATGACCAGCCGCCCAGGCCCGCTGTCGATTTGGCCTTGTGTATCAGCCTCTCTGTAGCCATGAAGAAGTTATATTGGGTTTAAGTTTATTCTCTGATATCACATTCACCCATGGCCCCCTGTCTTTCAGTGTTAGTCATTTGAAGAGGTTGGAGAGATCAGTGGAAAGATATCCCCTGCCCTCGTGCACCCCAGTATTCAATGCAAAGGGTATCTTGATGTCCATGTTAACAGCAGTCCTCTCAGATGACATGTTGTGTTGTGAACTGTTTCTGTAGGCCAGTTCCCCAAGTCCTAGCGGAAGATACCTGTCATGGATTTGTAAAAATAAAACCACTGGTTACATTTATAAGGAAAATCCCACCCACACAGGAAAGTTACACATTTGCCAAGCAAAACTAACTGAATGCAGACCGCATCGGCAATTGCAAACTGTTTTGACAAGGCTTCGTGTTTCGTGCAGTAAGCACTGAGATTTTACTCAAACATCAGGCAAAGAGATTATGATTTAATCATTAAAATTCATTTTAACATCGTTGTAACTTACTTTTCTGACCCTAAATTTGCCAATTTCTGCATCTCAGTTTTTTGGGACACTGTGGTCTTGATTCCTTGATGTGCACGTGACTAATTAACATGCAGACTACTTGTTAATGTCCAAGAAGGGTTTATCTACATTTCAAAGCACCATAGCTGTGTCGAATTGAGTTGGAACCCCCTCCTGATGATGGCTCACATTTTTTGATTTATACTGTCTATTTTGGGGTTGTGAAGAATTCAACAATGTGATGAGAAGCCTGCCTGTAAAAATCTCCTGGTCCTGGCGCTTCTGCCTTTTCTACTGGAGTAAAGAAATAGAAAACACAGCAAAATTAAGTAACTTTGGCAAAAATATGTAATCCTTAACTGTCAGCGGGACCAGGAGATAATTTTATTCTCTTTACATCCATGTTGACTGTGAGCTTTCTAAGTTGTACTATGTACATCTCCATTTTACTAATGGGATTTCAAATCGTCCTTCATGGTGTGAGAGACCGAGCCCATTACAGACTGATCACAGGTGGATGGTCAGAGAGACTGCAAACAGCAGCATTGTCCCCTTGACATTTCCCCAAAGATAGGGGAGCCTGTTTTCCCCTATCAGGTGTTGACCCTGACACTCATTCGCATTAAGCCAACCATGCCACACAAGAGTAATCTGGCACCCACTGCCGACTCGCCGTTTGCCTGAAAGCGCGGCCTACCATAGAAAACCCAAATGACTCTCCCTGTTGTGCAACTGCTGCCTTTCGGAGCTTTTCCTGATCGTGGTTAAGTCACATTAAAAGAAGCCTTTTTCTCCTTCTTTGATGGGAACGGTGTCCGAGTTGGGAAGCGGAACACTGTCCGCTGCCCTTTAGCGCTCACAATGGAAGGCACAGTGCTGCCCAGTGGGCTCGTGAAAGCTGTGAGAGCGCGGTAATGTTCAAGTTGTAACGCAAGCCCACAAAGAGTCTGATTGTTAACCACCAGTTTTTTTTATCTCCCAGTTCGGGGAGAAAGACCTTGCTTGCTAATTCTACTGTGTGCTAATCCAGACCAACGCTCAAGCCGGTGGCTTGACGCGGACATCGACATGGGTGTGGGAAGGTGTTGGTGGTGGTTCAAAAAAGGACAAATAAGAGTCTGCGTAGTCTAAACTTGCAATTAAAATATGTTTATTGGATAAAGTTATGAATACAATAAAGATATTTTAATTGCAAGTTTATAGTCTACTCTTCTTTAAATATTTGGAGGTCTTGGAGTTCATCTCCTACACACCTGTCCCTCTACATAGCTGTGCAAATAATCTTGTTTTCAGGTGGTGGTGGGAACTTGGACATCTTTTCTCTGCTTGTCTCACTCCATGGCAAATGCCCATCCGTTCCTTCCTCTTAACAGGAAATGCTAATTCAATTGGGTATTTCATTGTGGACACTGGCCAGCGCCCGAACGCTGTACATGTTGTATTGAATGGGGAAAACAGGTGGCCACTGGTCTCTCTGCAAGTCTGTCATCGTCGAATTTTCCGTCCGTTGGCCCAATGCTCTGGAGATGGATGAAATGACAGACACGGCGTCAGAACTGTCAGCACTTCATTATTTGCTTTTGTTCATTATATTGAACCTAGAACGACAAAAGGGGAAAAGGTTGGTTCATTTCCATTAGCACCAAACTTAATAATGTTTATGCAGTATTTCATTGCAGTCCTAATAGAATGTAAACCCCCCATGTATAAGGATAATCTTCTGTACGGGAAAAGATTTTGTTCCAGCGGTAAAATACCCTTTCATGTTAGATTGCCAGCATTACTGTCAAGGACTTTTAATAATGCATTCCCTCTAAACACCCCTGAGTTTCCTCGTCTTCTTGTGCTTGGTCATCGTCCACGCTGGACACTGTATGGATTAGATATGTATAGCCTTAATGATGGTCATTAACCTCATAATCACACGGAGAGCAACATGGCCGAGACTCTATCACTCCCAAGCTTTAAGCTGCTGAACAATGAGGCCTATTCTTCTCAGGAGAATGTGATGGCAGAAAGACAGGCAAGGGAAGGAGCACCCACATATGGAGAAATACCATCTGTCTGTGAGTAGCATCAAAGAGGGAATGAGCCACAACTCTCAGAATTCACCTAGAGTTTCCATACCATGTTCTAAACTGGAGACCAGAACTCAACGCAGCATTTGGACACTTGAACATAACGCTTTTTTCAGTATTCAATCATGGCACACTTGAAAATGGACTAATAACAAATTCTTACAGTGTAGTGAATATGTTTGTATTTCATAAAAGCTGATGTAAATACTTTCAATTAATCTGGAGTGGAAATACTCATGCATGTAAACATACAGTAGGTAAACCTTTTTATGTATTTTTTTTTTTTCTCATTGTTTAGAAAATCGAGACCTGGGAGGCTGAGAAAACTGTGGCGGACATGGAGGAGTATAGCTGGGAGGACAGTCCCTCACAAAAGAATATCTTGGATACGCTGGTACGCATGAGGACGGCAGGAGAGGGGGAAGGGGAGGTGGTGAGAGAGGAGCTGCTGGGATGTCCGGAGGTCCAGGAGTACCGGGAGTCGGTCACAAGACTGAAGAACGAAGGGGACAGCGAGAGCACCATGCTCCGGTACAGAGAGGCGGTGGAGAAAGTGTTGAACCTGTAATGTATAACGGCCCATCATCCACCCAGATGAGACGATAAACAAGGGATTTGAACTGTAATAACAAGTACAGAAAATGCATTAGTAATTTTCCAAGAATCTCTGACCAGATGACCCTCCATCAAAGCCGTAATGTCGGACGGCGCTTAAGTACCATTAATGTTAACAATATATTTTAAATGTTAAGATGTTTTGTCAGACTGCGGTATATTCGGAAGTCACATCCTGTATTTATTCTCTAAAGCTGACCATCATTGTCATAGAATGTCTTTGTCACTTCTGTGCAACACTGAAAAGAATGGGGAAATATACTCATAGCAATATTAATAAGATACATTTTTGTTGCAAAAAAAATTTGTAAAATAACAAAGAGGGAAGTTATTTTGTACAACAATAAAGGCTTTTATGTTGTGCTGGGCCCATTCGATCCACCGCCAACTCCATTTTAGTTCCATTGCTACTTATTTCAAGGCAAAGAGAGGGATCCCAGTGAAAGGAAACATTTAGTGACCGGCTGTTCAAAGTACCGAGCCCTCTTTTAAACAGCTTTGGTCTGTGGTCCATGCAGTTCTAGGACAGGAGAAACCCAATGCGCTGTGGAGAAGTGCTGAACTTCAGAAGGCATCAACATCGTCCATACGAGGCCATGCGTCGAATATCGGACAACCCCAGGATTGTTGCTGTAGCATGTTTTGCTTGGAAGCCCCCATCAAAGCACTTAAGCTCGTGGTGGCAACTGGACATAGTCCATGAGGTTTGACATAAACATCAAAACGGACTCTTTGGCGTCCATCAAAACGGAGTCTACTAAATGGACGTATCATCTTTCTTAAGGCAAATGAAACCGTAAGAACACGTTGAGTGTTTTATCACAGGCCATTGCTTCACGGGTGAAACCATAATCCTAGCTGTTACTTTGGATTTAATGCTTTTGCATTAGTCACTATTACACTGTCATTCATCAGGTTTTTTTCTTGTTTGTCTTAACCCCGGTTTCGTAATTCGCGAGATAACAATCGGGTCAATTGGCCTCTGAAATCTGTTTTCAGAAAGTATGTCCCTTGCATTTCTGTTTAATGGGGGGGTGGGGTGGGATCAGCTACATCATGACTTTGCTTGTAGAAAGTGTGCAAGTGGAAAAAAAA
>OMKR01056774.1:0-10700 GCA_900302355.1 Cyttopsis rosea
CAGGACATGACCGGGACTGCAAATGAATACTTTTGATCTGATGATGATCGCTCATTTTTTTCAGTGTTTCAAGTACAGTATGCGGCCTCTGATTGGCTGCACTCAGTAATTGATTGCAGTGTAATAGGTTTCAGTGTTTAAACTAATAGTAAAAGTTTTTTTGCCTCCTGTTCAAACAATCTTCATGACATTCATAACATGAGAAAAGATGAAAGAATGGGGTAAATAAATGTGCAGTTAGTTAAACACTTGAACTGCAATGACTAGCGGATCCGATTTGTACTAAAATATAAACCACCCCAAAAATACAACAACAATTGGCATAATTTCAAATCTGCAGTTTGTAAAGAATTTGACCATTGGAAAATTTTATAGAAAATGTATTGAATTGAATTCATGTCATGGTGTGTCTAAAAGTTCTGTCATATGAGCTTCAATCATGTATGCATGGTAATTATTTCTTCCTCAGTGTTTGGGGGATTACTCTTGAGTAATGTTCTTGATGAAGTAACTGATTTTGGCAACACGTTTCTATCATGTCTTTACAGCTATGCTATGGGGAGAGCCTCTATTGGCTAAAAAGAAAGGAAGGTCTTGATAATGTTGACTAATAGGTTTACATCTCTGACTTCACAGTAACCTCTATGATAACAGTAAATTATGGGATAATGGGAAATTAATATTCAAGGAACTGAAAATGGGAATCGGCTGGTTTCGTTTTGACAAGGTCTAATAATGGCCATGTCTCTTTTCAGCACATCAGTTGTTGCAGATCATGCGCAGACAGTGTCAAATGTGTGACTGTGGCCTAAACTGACATCCAACCAACCCCCCCACTTCTTTCTTCTTTAAACTAGCTCTGATATGAAAAGCAATCTGGACTCCCTAACTCCTCAACATGATGGTTTTTTACTTTAGATTTGAGTTAATTGCAAAAAATCAAAGCACCAAACGACAGCTAAAAGCCAGAAGATAGGGAAGTAAAGCAGTCACAGTCAGTAGCAAATAATTTAGATAGAAAAGCTGTATAAAAAAAAAAGACTTGTAATAAAAGGGGTTTCACAACCAAGGGAAATCGTTTACGGAAATTTAGAGAATTACGAAGTACGTTGCTACTGATTGGCGAAATCTTTGACACGCAGGGGTGAACTAGGATGTCTATGTGTTTCCCACACATAGACTTTACTTGCCGCTAGCCGCCCATGTATATTAATGACTGTCAAAGTGACTGTTATTTGGCGGTTATTTTTATTTTTTTATCTGTCCGTTAGAACGACGGCAACTGTAATTCCTGTCTGAAGTGATGCTGTGAACTCGGAAAACTGTCATTCGTGTCGTGTCGTGTTGCCCCCCCCCACAACCCACGGCGCCGGTTACCACCACAAGTATATTTCCTGTGGGAGACCACATTTTGGTTACATGCTTTGGTAAGTGTATCAATAGATTCATAAAAATGATTCATTGCAAAATCATCTTTTTGGGAAGGGATGGGGAATTATCTTTTACCTTTTCTTCAACCATAACTCGCGTTTTTTATATACAATGCTACTGAGTTCACTAACATATGTGCCACAAACACCTGCATAGGTGGAGTTTTTAAGACTGCTTCTCCATTGGTTAATACGCTTTATAGTGACAACCTATACTCCTGGAAGTGAGAAAGTGAAAGAGTGGGTGGGGGTTTTCAGAGCCGAGGGCCCCCTCAGAGCGCAGCGTGTCTGAACATTGAGTAATGAGGATGTGAAGAACGCAAGGCAGGCAGCTGCATTTGACTCATCCATCCTTTGTCTGTCCTCACACACTCGCGTTGAGCAGCACCCAGCCGACTGGTCGCTCTGGTGCCTGTGATGGCTCAGCCACTTCTGAGCATTTGTGGGGTCAAGAGTCTCAAAATGACAGAGGAAGAGGACAAGCCTGTCTATAGAATAGAATCCTGTCTCTTTTTATGACTAATAACAAAAATTGAATGATGGGGAAATATTATGGCTCAGTAATTAAATGTATTTTCATACAAACATCTCATTTGGTCAAAGCCCATTTGTTTGCAGGATGTGAAAGATGGCGGTTTGACCCTTGAAGTTCACATTGACCTTCTGAATGTCAAATTTGGTTTGATCAGCTTTGCAAGTTAAATGACCTCCATAAACAGGCCATGGGAATATTGTATTGCATTTCCTCCCCTTGGCTAAAAAGTATGTGTAGATGCGTGTCCGTGCATTGAGACAATTTTCTCTTTTTCTTGTGTCCCATATGTCCTTTTCTCGGTCTTATCATTTCTGTCTTTCATTTTCTCAACTAAATTTTCACAACTTCTGTTTTGCCTGTTTTCTATTGTCATCCCCAACCTTCCACCCCCACCCCTTCATCTGTCTTACGGCGCACTGGCTTCTGCGAGGAAGCGGATGTGAGTAACAGTGGGTGAGTAGATGACATGCCAGCATTTTTTTTGCTCACCCGAAACAGCTGTCAAAAACAGACGGCAAGAACAGGCTCTCACTGTGTCTGATTTGATTTGGCATTTGCAAAAGAGCCAACTCGATCACCTTTATTTTAATGGTGCGAGTAAATGGGGTTGATGTCACTGTATCCAGTATAACAAATTAAAGCCTACATCTGTTTTGAGGGGTGGTGTGCGTTTCAACTTGTATGCTTATGTCTGGTTTGTCCAAGAGTTTTGAAACAATCTCACTTGAAAGGTTGTCTGTCGTATCATGCACTCTTTTGTTCAACACTTGCATTTCTAAAATTGAATTGCGATTCCCCATGCCTATACGAGTGATGACTAGTGTGTGTTAAGCTTTCACACTGTCCTGCCTTTCTGGATGATTAGGCAGTCACCTCCTTTGTACACCTTTGACATTTACACTTTACTTTCCAGACTGACGCAGTTATGCACAGTGATCTCAAACACAAAAATATGCTCTAGTTACTGATTTGTCTACCTTGTCAACAATAAAAAATGCGGAGGGCAAGCATCCATATAGCAGAAGAAACGGATATTAATTTCTTGAACATTCATATATAATGAAGAAATGCTATATAAGAAACCCTGTCTTGTCTTTTTTTTTTTCATCAATGCTAATTTGGTGCATAATGGACATCAGACAATGAGATTCCTTGAGTGATTCGTTTATAGGCGGTCATGCAAAGAAACTGCTCAACTGTTTCGTAACCGTGTGCTGCAAGCTCCATCAGGTGTTTTTCGGAAAAACACTTAAAGATGTCCTGAAGTTTGAGTGCACGTAGTAAACCCTCTGAGGCGTTACGAGGGCTTAAGTTGAGAAGGAGCTAAGACCCTTTCCGATGCCAAGCGTGACAACTTAATCATAACACATTCAGCATCAAATCCCTCCCTCCGGAGTATCCTTTCCATCCATATCCACAGGACTTTAAATGGGAGCATGATGCTTTACATTTCCCTGGAGTGGAAGTACTTTGGAGTGGGAAGGAAGGGAGGGAGATTTTTTGGTCCACAAGACACACCCCGAATATGGCATGTGAAGGGAGCTTTTTGTGATATTTTGCAGGCATCTGCTGGATGCTTTTCTCGGCTGCCTTTTCAAGGAATGCGGGATGTGAATTTCTGGAACAATCTGACCTATCCAACATATAAGTGAGATGACCTGAAGCGCAGGTCGCTGGTTTAAAACTATGGTCATAATGAGAGCTGTCACGATTATTACATAGAGAAAGAGAATGATTTAATGATCACACATTTTACCACACACACACATGCAGGAGTGGCGAACGATGAGATATAGTCTCTGCTTTTATCCCATCCTGGCCGTCCTTCCTCCAGGGGCAGACAGGAGCAGTGGGCAGCCCTCACTTTGTTGGCGCCCGGGGACCAATTCCAGGTGGTGGGTCCATGCCGTGGTCAGGGACAGGACAGGAAGTGTTCTGCACGTTTTTAGTCGGGGTCCTTATGTTGGAGGAGACCCATGCGAACACGGGGAGAACGTGCAAACTCCCACCCAGGACCTTCTTGCTATGAGGCAACAGTGTTAACCACTGAGCCACCGTGCCGCGTGCCTGATGGCAATCCTTTTGTACAATTGTTACCTTGCACAATCATGTTTCCAATTAAATTGTCAATCACAATTCAATACTGAATACTACAACTTAAAGGGCACTGAAATAGTTGTTCTTGCCAGCTCAATTCTTTTTGTTGTTCAGTGGCAAATATAGGTTGTTTATACTGGCTATGTAGTGAGAGGTATTTTGAACATGGACGTTGAATAAATTAAATGCTACGAAGAGGCTATTCACTTGATTTTATGTGATGACATAAACAACAACATCAATTACTGTAAATTAAGATTTTATATTTGACTGCTTTCAAAAGACGTACTGCTCCTGGGAAGAAAAAAATCCATTTTCCATATTTTACATTTGTATGTATTTTTCTAAGTTTCCTGTGCCATGGGCTAATTGAACTTTCCCTACCCAATTAGGACTATCTAATACCAGATTTTTGTAACACATGAAAATTGCACAAATTTTACCATTATACCAAGTTTTTATTCTCCAAAGAGCAGCTGTAGACTGAGCAGCTGTAAGCTGAACAATATCACTCTTTGATGTTGGTGTTTTTTTTTTTCTTGCATTACACTTCCCCTTGACTCGTAACACATGACCCTCTGGTTACGGGTCGTCCTCCCCGCGACAGATTGCCCAGGCAGTCACCAAAGGGAGACGACTCCGTAGTTGCGGTACAGCTCTGACGAGCTGAGACTGAAAAAGACCCGAGGGCCATCACAGCAGAGTGCAATGGGTTGATGTCATGCTTGAAACCTTATTCTGTGCTTATTTAACCATCTGAGCCCATGAACTTGAGCCCAGCTTTTTGAAATTAAGCAGAATAGTTGATGTCTGAGCTGATGATCATTTGGCAAATAGCCAACCAAACCACCTCGGGTTCTAAATTGGAACGACTGATGGTGGAATAGTAACAATAACATGTAAAATTAGCATAATGTGTCACTTGTTAACTAACTAAGTTATTAAGTGTTGGAATCTGTTTAAAGCATGGTAAAAGCTGTCTTGGGATCTTATTCACAGTGGTCTGTTTAGCGGAGTCAGAGATTAACCCAATACATCTAATTTAATATCATGGCTCAGAGATTTGGAAAGACAACCTCCCACACTATTCCACTGCAAACCAGAGCACCCTCCACCATGCTGTAACCACACTCTCTACAAAGATAGGACTGTGTTCGGCCCAGTGGAGTGTCCATAGTGGATATCACAGCTGGGGGCTTTGCCTACTTGCTTTGGTTATCGCTGCTAGCCTGGCCCCATGCTGAGAGGCACGACCCAGATTTCCGCGTTTTCCCCTCTTCCAACAGCGTAGCCTATTCACTGCTGTAAGAGCAGCGGTCTATTACTGCTGCACTGCATCTCATCGCCGATCCAGCTGACTCACCCTGCCCCTGCATCCTGCCGCAGCTATAAACCACTCTGCACAATGAGATTGGGTGGTATAAAACAACATATGGTCGTATACTCATATCCGTGTGGGGATATGTTCTATTCCGTCCGGTCTGTGTTGAGGAGCGGCGATGGGCTAGCAATGCAGGAAAAATAACTACAGGAAACCAAGGGGTCTTTGCATTCAAAATGTACCCCACTTCGAAAATTGAAGTCATTGGTGCTTTCCTGGTTAAATCAGCATACCATGTTGGTATATGGATTCAAGGTTGCTTGTTAAAGTTACATAATCATAAAATAACACTTTGTACCCTCCCTGAAAACAACACTTGTTGCAAGGTGATAGCGGACTGTGTACTTTTTTGGGACCATTTCTTCTTGCAGAGACTTGTTACTCAGAAGATTTGAGAAATTGAATACATTTTTCAGGTACAAAAGCCCCACTTAATCCTCTCTTCCTTAACTTGAATACTTTGTCATTATTGTTAACCTGCCAAAGTAGAGTGGCTTTATTTGATTTACATGCTTTTGTTTGTCCCTGTTATACAACAGGTAGTTCCAGTCATAACTCTTATTTATCTGCTGGTATCTGCTATGACTTATTTGTGAGGGATTCTCTGTTTCAAGATGTTTGGCATCACTAACAAATTATGTAATCTTCAACTACTTGGGGATTGCTACCGGTTTTGGTCCATGTGCTTACATTGAAAAGACTTTCTTGTGATAAGTGTCAGTGTGACTTTAACAGAGCTTATTTGTTGACAGAAGTTTTTGCTCATAAATCTCCTGTCAAGCAGGCATCATGGAACTGGCGATTGCTGCTTAGTCACATGTGACTCTGCTTCAAGCAAATGGCCCAGTGGTGAAAGAAACCCTGTCTCTTTGTTTCTTTGTTTTTGAAGATGTTTTTCTTTCAACTATCACTTTTCATCCCAGCTCAAGAGTAATAATTGATTGAAGTGATTTTTGAATTGTTTAAGAAAGTTGTTAAAGTCACAAGTCTCAAAAAATGTCTTGACAACCCCCTGAACTGTGTAGTGTATTCCAAGCTCTGCTTAGTCTTTGGCCCTGTTTACTCCTGGAATTAACATGCGTCTTGGGTGATCTGATACCAAGTGGACAGCTCTAACTACGTCTGTTTACACCCGGCATTAGAATGTGATTCCACATGCGTCTCGAGTAAACACTTGGGATCGGATCTCACTTCCCCGCTCTATATGCAAATCACATATATTATTTTAATATAGTAATATATAATATAATCTCAGAGAAAGATTTAGATTTATTTAATTTAGTTTATTTAGTTTCTTACTTGTATGGAAAATGAGAAAACGTAAACCTAAGTGTGTGTGCGCCGCGCTGGTTCCCGAGCCGGTTTTCCTGTGTTTTTTATTTTAGATCTATTTATTTTAATTTGTTTTAAACACAACTGAGTTAAGGGACTGTCCCGTTCTGTCCCGTTACAAAAAAAACCTGTGTCCCCACTGTCCCATGCCATGTCAGGCACGCCTCCCCATTGCTTTCTGTTGCTGTGGGGCTTAATTTAGTAAAAACTGGATGTTTTGTGTAAATACTTTACTTGTAAATAATAAATCCTGCACTTCTGTAATGGAGAGAACGGGGCAATTTCCCAACCAGAGCATGTGAATAGTACGTACGTACTTCCGCTTACACAGAGGACGTCAGTGGCCTAGGACTCATTCGCGTTTACACTGCTAAAAGAATGTGGCCCAGACCACCTCCGAATGTGGTCTGAGCGATTGGATCTCAAACAGCATTGAGGACACATTGGGTGCATTTACACCTGGCATTAACATGCGTCTTTGATGAACGGATCACCAAAGACGCATGTTAATGCCAGGTGTAAACAGGGTCTTTGTCCCTGCTAATGGCAGCCTTGGCGTCTTCTTTGTTGAATTTCTTATGCTTCACTGTTTCCCACACATAGAGTTTACTTGGGCGGCCCGGGTATATTCCACGGAATCCACGATTGATTAACTACTGGACTCATTGTCTGGTATTATGTTAGAAGACACGGACACGGCCCTCTGATTCATGTGGATTAGAAAGCGCTTCCAAGTTTTTATCGAGAGACAGCAGGAAGTGATGCTGTGTTCACAGGTACCTGGAAACTGTAATTCGTGTCGGAAGTGATGTTGCGTTCCACGGGAACTCAGATATTTCAGACCTGTAGGAAACACTGTGCTTTGTAGTCTGACTCATACAAGTATCGTTGACTGCACCAAAATATTGTCAAAGTCAACTATAATGTCCTTTTTATTGTTTATGGAGTTTAAGGGTTTTCGATTTCTGCTTGCCTCATAATTTTATTTTAGATCAATATATCATGTCTGACCAATAGCCTCACACAACTTGTGTGTATTGTGACTTCCATGGCAGAGAGGTTGTGATGTGAATTGTAACCATTGTGAATACCCTGCGTTCACTTTTTCCTCACCAAACTGTAGATTTATTGGAACGTGAAAGTATACAGTTGTATGAATGTGGAGAAAAATGGGCTTTGCTTAAAGACAAAACAACAAATTACATTGTGCACTCAGGCAGCATTCTCTGAATAACTTAACGCTAAAAAATCATCATCACGGGCTCCACTGACACCTACTCATGTTTTCTCAGAACTTGCCTTCACGTGAGCCAAGGACATGCAGCGGCCTGATCAGGAGTGCTGCAGGGCAGATATTGTAAGAGGAACCTGCTAAGTCTCAGTTTTGACTGCCAAGTGCAGTTAGTTTGTATATTCAATAAATGAGGTATAATCTCTGGGGTCAAGGTCAATGGACCAGGGGCGTCCACGAGGGTTTGGCTCACGTTTTTGCCTCAGTGAGTTACTCTATGTCAAGGTCCTTATACTGTAGCAATGACTTCTCTACCATTGTATACACTTATGAGCTTATTGTGGTATAAAAATGATGCATTTATCTCCGGCAAAGATACAATAAAAGGTTATTACTGTTTAGCTTGCAACTTGGTATAATTCACTTAAATGTGCAGTGTGTAGAATTTTTTTAAATTGGTGTATGAAAATGAAATAAGAACCTTAGAATTTAGCCGTTTATATCTCCATGGGGGCTGGAGCTCCTTTCACGGAAGCCGACATGTTGCACCGCGATGGTTCTACAGTAGCCCAGAACAGACAAAGCAAACACTGGCTCTAGAGAGGGACTTCAGCGTTTATCGCGGGTTTCACAGATTCTCCTCCACGGACGCCGCCATTTTGTACCTGCCTCGGACACTGAGTTGGTTACAATCTGCAACCTCACTGCTAGTGACTGCTAAATTCTACACACTGTACCTTTAATCAACTTTATAAAAGACAAGCATGTATAAAGAGAATCTTATGTGAAGAGAGAATTTAGGCCAAATTACAGTTTACAACTAAATATTTATGTGAGGATGGTATTAAGCACAATTTCCCTGGTTTTGGGTTCAGCTTAGTATTTTTGTACTGGGCTATTTGTCAGCTGTGCCTTTTTTTTTTTTAATCCTGTCTTGTAAAATTTAAAATTTCAAAATATCTATCTGTTACTTAATCATTATACTTTTTGAGATCTCAAATTTTGCTTTATTGCATGATTGTATCGCTTTGTAAATCCCTGGCCTTAAAGATCCCATTTAGGAATATTTGCTTGTTTTAGATCAAAATATACTGGTGTGCATGCCTGCTTTCCATTGCCTTAGAAAAATTTGTCATGTCTTTTTCTTCCCCCAGCCTATGGCCTCCTTGTTGCCTAAAAACCCTGTTGTGCCTTCAAAGCCCCTGTCACTCTCGAATCAAACCAGTTATTTGGGTTGTTTTCATGCATGTGCCTTAGTGTGCAGCCAGGAGCTGCTCCGAGGGAGAGGTATGTTATGTATATGTACCTCTGAAGCAAAGAGGTTGAGTCTTGCATGAGGCAGCTCAGAATTATGCTGTTCTTGTTGAGGTGTGTCTAGAGAAGCACAAGAAACTTCTCACCTGTCAAAACAGCAATGGATGGATGGCAAAGCATTTCTTGTTTCTTAGTACATTCCAATTCTAGCCTGTTTACTGTATGTCATATGTCCTCAAGGCCCTTAGCTAGAAGGGGAGCCACGGATGTAGTAAAGTTGTCATCACCATGGTTTTGGAGGTGCCCCTTATTCTTACTTTAGGACTACCACAGGATGGCTGATGGTTGTCGTGCAGACAGAAGGATGACTACCATTAACTGAAGGGGACAAGATGGATAGTCTTTTTGCAATCTGCAATTTTCTTTTAAGCCTCAAAGCTTCTCCTGTACTGCAATGATGTGTATAATCAACCTGGTTTTAAGTGGTAATTGTTTTCAGGCTTTATTGATTTAATATAATAGTTGTTGCAAAAAATGCTTTAGGCCTAAAGAATTGTTACCATCAACGTCACATTTCAGGCTCCATCTGCCATCCATTTTAAGCAGCCTTACATTTATTTGGCATATTTTATGTTTCTTTTGGATTTCCAAAATACGCTCTTATCTCTTATCCTATCAGAACGAGCCCTCCAGTACTTGATCCATTGTTTGATCCAGGATTTGTTTATAGGGGGCCAAATTGGCCCCAGCCATTACTTTTAGAGTTGATTGTTAAACATCAGTAGGGTCAATATAAAACATAAACAGAGAAACACACAAATTTGAAAATTATGAAAACATAATATTTTAATAAATATTTGACATTACATTATTCAGAAATGATCAGTTTTAGTCAATGAAAACGAATGATCAAAGTTTTAGCCAAATACATTTGCTGTAGTTAGCAAATTTGAGATTCAATTCTAATAAAGGAAGGAATCTGTCTGTCTGTCCAATGTCTGTATATCCTTTGATTATCTCGACAACCGTTCATCCGATCTACTTCAGACTTGGCGGGTGTATTGCTGGTGACCCAAGGATGAGCAGTGTCGAATTTGGGGCAATTTGGACACGCGACACTTGGAATAAACAAGCGAACAGCAAGCCGCTCCAGCGAGGAGTGTGCCAGGGCGGGGCTTCAGAGCTCTGAGACTGAGTCACTTACGTCCACAGTCACGCAGCCTGTTCCAAACAGGCATGTTTTGAACGAGCACTGCGTTCTGCCATGCGCGAGGCAAACCACTTTTCAAGTGCAGCTGAGTCAGACGAAGCACAAGATGCATTTGGCCGGTTCTGAACAGGCATGTTTTGAACGGGCACTGCACTAGTTAAGATAAATGCACCACACTTGACTTGACTTGCTACGAGGGCTGTGACGATATGAATTCTTTCTTAACGCGG
>OMKR01056775.1:4631-14772 GCA_900302355.1 Cyttopsis rosea
ATATATATTTATAGAAATTCCCTTTTTTATTCGTATTGGTGCTGTCCCTGTTTTTCCACGTGAACTCCGCTGTATTTCATCGCCGTTTCATACTTGACGCGTTATTTTTCAACCGCTGCTGTGCCTTGTTACGTATTGTTCGATCAATAAAGTTAGCGGAAAGCGATGACGTCATTTCCGCCTTGCACGCTGCGCTTGGTAAGAATGTACGCGATGCAGTCCAAGGGAACTTCACTCATAACTATACCTGAGGGAAAAGCATGTTTGCGTTTAATTCTGTGACTGTTACAAAAGCCGGAATGTATATAATATAAAGTATAGAATGTATATAATATATAGTATATAATTTATATATTATATAGTGTAGAATGTCTAAAATAGTGATTTCCAACCGGGGATCCGGGGACCCGCCAGTGGTCCTTCATGAGCTTCCAGGGGGTCCCCAGCAAAATTGATTACTAGTTAAATTTCACTGTAAGAGTTTAGTTAGCACCATTGGAGAATGTACAATAACGACTGTTTTAGTCCTGTCTCCCCTAACTATAGTTTAGACAGGTGTAGAAGTTTGGATGAAATCATATGTAACAATATACATTCTCTCAGATTGGGGGTCCCAGGGACAAAGTCATCTAATTCAAGGTGTCAAATTGAGTTTCCTTGATATGAAAAGGGTTGATCACTGATGTAGACTAGTCTAGGATGCATTCACACACGTCTACTCTGCTGTATCTCATATTATGGTCGTTATCAAGTTTAATTACTGATCTATATAGAATTTGGACCCCGAGTCCAAAGAGCATTGTGGAGAATAGCGTTGCAGTCTGGACGCGAGTTAATATTGTTTAATCATGGCTACCCTCCACTGATTTGCCAATGCTTTATTTTTCCATTTATGGTATTTTTGATGATTTATGATGATCTCATTGTAAAGAATAACTTGTTATAAAATATAATTCATTGATAGCTTTATTTAATTAATTATTGTTAATTTTGTAAAATTGTCCATGGGAAAAAATATCTAATATATATAATAATATAATATCAGTGTTGAGGTTTTATTCTAGTTTATGTTGTTTTTTTTAGTACGTTCATTAAAGTTTAGATACATTTTTCTGGTTTATTGTTAGGTTTAATTTACTGTTAACGTTTATTTACAGGTTACACGGAGAAGTACTAAATAAACAAGAAAGTACTAGCAAAGTAGCACAACAACATTTGACTTCTGTTTCCGTAGGCGTGGCTTCAGACCCTTAACCAGGATGACTCGTGTGTTTGTCTACGGGACCCTGAAGAAGGGCCAACCCAACCACCACCGCATGTTGGACCCCGCCAACGGCACGGCCTGCTTTCTGGCCTCCGCCCGCACGGTGGAGAAGCACCCGCTGGTGATCGCCGACAATTACAACATTCCGTTCCTCCTCAACATCCCCGGCGAGGGCCAGCGCGTCCACGGAGAGATCTACCGCGTGGACGCCCGGATGCTGGAGTTCCTGGATGCCTTCGAGGGCGTCCCCACCATTTACCAGCGGACGCTGTTGAAGCTGGAGGTGGAGGAGTGGGTGGGAGGTGCAGGAGAGAAGGAGGAAGAGGCGGCAGCGGCTCCGTCAAAGGGGAGCGTTGTGGAAGCATATGTGTACAGCACAACCACGTACAAGCCCGACTGGCCGGCGCAGCCAAACTACGAGAGCTACGACTCGCATGGAGATCATGGGTTGGGGTACATCACCAGAGAGGCCAGAGACTGAATGACATAGCAAAAAAGATTTTGTTGCACGACTATTCTTGCTATTACGGTGCTGTCGATATCACTCATTCGAGATGGATAATTAATTTTTATTGCAGGACTAATGTAATTATGGTACCATCAATATCACTAATTTGATAGATTCTTGTTGAATAACAATGAATAAAATAGAATCATTTATTTCTTATTATGGTGACGATGAGATTTAGTCAATGCATTTATCGCATCCTAGCCATCCTTCCTCCAGGGGCAGCCAGGAGTAGTGGGCTCACTTTGTCGGCGCCCGGGGACCAATTCCAGGTGGTGGATCCATGTCGTGGTCAGGGACAGGACAGGAAAGTGTTTCTACATGTTTTTAGTTGGGGTCCTTATGTGGGAGGAGACCCATGCGAACGTGCAAACTCCACACAGAAAGGCCCCTGATCGGGAGATAACCCACGCATGGTGGGAATCAAACCCAGGACCTTCTTGCTGTGAGGCAGCAGTGCAAGCACTGTGCTGCTACCGTTTACACCGTAACACTCCTGTTTCCCACACCAAGTAATTTGTACTTTTAATGGATTTAGAACAGCCTCGATAGCAGCGTCTATCTTTCGGCTGCCATTGCCGTTATTACTCCTCCAACGGCATTTGTCCCACCCGTGTCGCTGATTGGCTAATTGTTAGTCCCGCCCATGCTGCTGATTGGTTAATTGTTAGTCCTCCCGCAAACATTTTTTCATCCGGAGAAATCACTGTTCCATGTCGCAATACCAGACCATAAGAATCAGTCCACTCGGTAGAGTGGGCGGGTTCAAAGGTCTGGACCCAGGCAAAATAGACATATACAATTTTACCTAAAAAATTTAAATGTCCCTAAAACTTAACAATAAACCTCTATATCAATGATTCACACTGTCAAAAATAAATGAAAATAAAATAATAATCTTTGTCATATTACAGAGGGTCAGGGTTCTTAACGCGAGATCTGGGGAACACGCAGAGGCCGTTGATGGTATTCCTCGGGGTCTCCCACATCATGATTGCATACTTGAACTTTACTCGTTTTCTAACATGCTGTGGGGGGCGGGGAAGGGATATGGTCCAAGTGCAGTTGTATGTTGAAGAAAAAACGCTCCAAATGGTTTAGCTTTTTAATAAAGTGGTCTAATTACAGCAGTTAGGAGGCGATATTCTAAATTAATTGTATTTAAAATGTGCATTATCCCCAGCAGTGGTCTGAATACTCATTAATAGCAGCAAGATTGAAGGATATTAAATTGATATATAAGTAAGGCGAATCACATGTATGTACAAGCATTAAAAGTGAGACAATATTTTAGGTAATTCAAAATGATTTTCAAAACGATTTGATCAGAAATGGGGAGTTATTTTTTTGAGTTATTATTGTAAGACGTCTGTCTTTTGATCCGAACTGAATCTTTACACAACGCACATTACAATTGTATACTATGATATTTTATTTAAAAAAAAAAAATTTGGACAGGCGTCAGAAATGCTATGATCACGATGCTTAAGCCTGTAACTATTGAACACGGTGGAAATGCTGAATAAAGTTTACGAAATGGGATAAAAAAAAAAGTGTTGTTAAAGTTCATTTGTTTGTATAATAGTCTTGTTTGGTGTATTGAAATATGCCAGGAATTGTTTAATAAAATATATTCTATGATTGGAAGTGTTTGCAGAGAGGGCGCCATATTTTAATGGTGGATTACTTGTTGACTACAAAGTCACCCAAAAACACTCATCAATCAAAAGCCACATTCTTAAAAATAATAATAATAAATACAAAATCTCTATTTTAATATCAGTGTTATTATAATGAAATAAATTACAAATTTTCTGAGTTATGTAATTTTCATTAGATCTCTTAAAAAAAAAAAATAATAAAAAGACCAAGCAAATATTTAACTATTTAAAGGAATAACACTGCATGTGTGGATGCACTACTGTTTCCATGCCCCAGAACACTAACATTTATTTAATGAACAATGTTCCCTGAATGTTTACCACTGTCCCCTGCAGCCATTTGGACCTTTGACAATTTATATTAGGTTTTTTTTTGTTTGTTTTTTACACTGTAATTGGAATCTTAAAAAAAAAAAATCAGATCCTTGAATTTTATCCTCTGAAATTTAACACCTTGAAAGTTGCCCCTTTAGTGCGTGTTTTTCCCCCTGGTTTGGGTTGGTTCTGCCGTTGCCGCGCTGCCCTGCGGCTTCCCGTTGCATTGCGCGTTTCCACTGAACTTTACCCCAGAAAACACCCAGAGCGCACCGCCTCCTTGTATATATTGACCCGTAGCTAAGTTGCCGTAAACTTCGGCAATTCCAGTCGTCCCTCTCCACGGGAAGCGCGGAGCTGCAGCAATGACCGAGGAAGAGTTATACACGGTGTACAAGGGCGTGTATATGCCCACGCTGCTGCACCCCCCGGAGAGCCTGGCGTTCTACGAGGAGTTTCGCTTCCGTCCCGACGACGTTTTGATCGTGACCTATCCCAAGTCGGGTAACGTTGTTCGGATCGTTTCCTAACCTTTTTACGATGAAATCACCACACGGCGCTGCAACCGCTACTATCCCGGTCAACGCCAGAAGCACCGCCAAGCATTTACAACTACGCATGTTGTTCTGGCCTGATCGTCACCGATGCATGGAATACATTTAGAAAAGACGTTTAGGCGTTTAGACCAAAATTAACACATAAACACAGAGAGACAATTGAACTACTCTTGAGTTCAGTTTACTTAAAGGTGCGGTGTGTGAGATTGAGTGGCACCTAGCGGTGGGGTTGCAGATTGCAACCAATTGAATTAAATATAAACGGCTCATTCCAAGGTAACGAAAACGACTTATTTTCATGGGATTATTCTGATCCCTTCAGGTACAACATGGATGCAGGAAGTGGCTCCTCTAATCCAGAGCGGAGGCGACCTGACCCCAATCGAGACCGTCCCCAATTGGGACCGGGTGCCCTGGCTTGAGGAGCACAGGGCATACCTTCTCAACCTGGAGCAGAGGCCTTCCCCGCGGCTCTTTGCCACACACTTCCACTATGACATGATGCCGCCATCTTACTTCAGTGTCAAACCAAAAGTAATGAACCTTGTTTGAATGTGACACTATAGGGATGTACATTAATTTAAATATTTATATCATTTATAACAACATCGCTGAACACTTCACGAGTAAGCAAACCGACCATTCTGCTGCAGGTTCACACTTCAATGCAGTCCAATGGGGCAAACGTTTAAGCATCATATCCTTTAATGATGCTTTTATTTTTATTTATTAATCAAGCGCTGTGTTTTCGTCACTGTAGGTCATTTACGTCATGAGGAACCCTAAAGACGTGTTCACCTCGTCGTTCCACTATTATCGGATGGCGTCCTACCTGGTGAACCCAGGCACGCAGAGCCACTTCCTGCACAAGTTCCTGGAAGGGAAAGGTTGTTAAACGATAGAATTATTAGAATTGTGAGCAATTAACAAGAAAAGCAATAAAATAAACCTAAAAATATCAACAGAAAACAATAAACAATTGGCAATATATAAAATCTAAAAATTCACCCGTAGATACAATAACCAAACAATAAAGATAAACCAGAAAAATAAATCCTAAAAATCAACAATGAATAGTAAAGATTTGGCAAATATACAATAAACCAAATTATTTAAAAAAAAGCAATAAAACCGACAATTAAAAGCAATAAAAAATCAACACCAAACATTCAACAATATACAGAAAAAATTAACATTATACAATAAACCTAAAATTGAACTAGGAGATAGGAAACATTTCAATATACTATAAATCCAACAACAGCTAGAGTCACAGTCATAGAAATAACATTAAGGGGAAATATTCAAAGTGTATATATTCAAATGGTAGTAAAGTTATGTGCTGCAGGTTATTGTGGTGATGGTGGTTTTGTTCCTCTCCAGTGATGTTCGGCTCGTGGTTTGATCACATCAAGGGCTGGCTCAATGCCAAAGAGAAGGAGCGCATTCTCTACATCTCCTATGAGGAGATGATCACGGTAAGGTTAGGTTTGATCCTGTAGAACTGGCGGGGCCCACAAACCCTAGGAGCCCATGTGATTTTTATTTATTTATTTATTTATTTATTTATTTATTTATTTATTTATTTTTACTCATGGGCTCCTGGGGTCCCTTGAAGTTGGCTGGAGATTCCATACTTTCCTGACTTTGAGAGGGGGTCCAGCAAAATTACTATGCCACTGGCCCCAAGTTTCCATGCTTAGACGTTGTATGAAATGTGTCAAATATATTAGTTGAATATTGTTTTAATTGACAATGATATACAATAAGATATATTGTCTGTATTGTAAATTGCACTCGTGCTGCCATCTCCCGGTGGCCGAAAATTGGGCAATGTTTTTGATGACGCTGATGGCCTGCATGATGATGGTGCATTGCATTGTTGACATTATTGAGTTTTACAGGTAGACCTGTTTATTCTTAAAAGGGAAATTGGTCAGAGGTTTTGTAGGCTATGCTATTGCATGAAACAACTCATTTTGAGCCTTAAATGTATCCAACAAAAATGCATTAATTAGGCTATTGCAGCCAGCATATATTGCATATGGCTACACATTAGAAAATGATGACTAAATAGGCCAAGCAATAAACATTTATTCATGAAAGCAAAACTAGAAAGACCTTCATTTAAACGCCACATCAGCTAATGAACTCGGCTCATCCATATGTCGTTACCTGGTGCAATTTGGCCAATTTACACCACTGCCCTGTAGTGCTAGATCTTAGCCCTACTTTAAAATTGTATAAGTTGTTATTTCCCTCTAGGACCTGAAGGCCTCCGTAACCAAGATGGCACAGTTCATGGACAGACCTCTCCTTTCCGAGGTGGTGGAGAAGATCACAGAGACCTGCGTCTTCCACAACATGAAGAAGAACAAGATGTCCAACTTCTCCACGGTCCCTGCCGAGTTCATGGACCAGAGCAAGTCGCAGTTCCTCCGGAGAGGTTTGTCGGTTTGCAATAAATACCACTGTGATGTGATATTACGCTGTGGTTATAATGACGTAATTGCCGCCTTTTGCTTTATTCAGGGATTTCTGGAGACTGGAAAAACCTTCTGACGGTGCACGAGTCAGAATACTTTGATTCTGTTTACAAAGACAAGATGAAGGATGTGAAATACAACTTTGTGTGGGATTGAATGTTTTTGAATTCCAGTGAGAAAATGTATACTATTCATTCTGGTTTAATATAACAGCTGTAGTTTACCTTTTGAAAGTAATCCATGTCGCCATTTTACATTATGAAGAAGAATGATTTATTAATCACACACACACACACGAGATACAGTCTCTGCATTTATCCCATCCTGGCCGTCCTTCCTCCAGGGGCAGCGGGCAGCCCTCACTTTGTCAGCGCCCAGTGGTGGATCCATGCCATGGTCAGGGACAGGACAGGAAGTGTTCTGCATGTTTTTAGTCAGGGTCCTTATGTTGGAGGAGACCCATGCGAACACAGGGAGAACGTGCAAACTCCACACAGAAAGGCCCCTGATCAGGAGATAACCCACCGGAGCACGGTGCCAACAGTGCCCCAGGTGGGAATCGAACCCAGGACCTTCTTGCTGTGAGGCAGCAGTGTGAACCACTGAGCCACCGTGCCGCCAAGAAAAAGGTTATGACAGTCCGTTGGGGTTTGATCCCAACGTGAATTGAACACGCAACGGTCATTCCAGAATTGGAGGACAATTTAGGCATCAACACTTTTGAAAAATTGACCCTTTTATTTGATCATTTTCTGTTATGTATTTAAGAAAAACAGGTAATAAATCACCAAATAATTTGATTCGTCCAGCTCAGACATCAAAGGTACACTTTTTATGTTGTACACGTTTTATTTGTTGTACAGGGTATGCATGGTGCAACCCTGTTACGAATACTGAACCGAACCTGAAAAAAGTCTATTTTCAAATATTGTTTAATAAATTCTTTACGATTAAAGGTTAATTGTGTAGAATTAGTGGCATTTTGCGGAACAGACTTGGCAGAAATGGAATGGAATATGGAATATAATATTCATAAGTATGTTTTAATTGGTGTATAATCCCATTAAAATAAGAATTGTTGTGTTTAGAATTAGAACCTTAGAATTAGCTGTTTATATCTACATGGGGGCTGGAGCTCCTTCCACGGAGGCCGCCATGTTGTACCGCCAGTGTACATAAATGAATGTCATAAATAAACACAAATGAATACTCAAGACCACAGGAATGTTGTTTAATAATATTTTATATATCTTTTGAAGGATCAACGGGTTTACACTAATTACAGTAACAGTGTTGCAAGTAACAGGGTTTCAAATCAACACTAATGTTAGATTTTTCTCAGGCATAGATGCTAGGTGTGGAATGTAAATCCATAGTCCATCGGGTCCCATGTTAGTCCATAGGGCCCCCCAGGATTATCCACAGGGCCCCATCCATAGGGTCCCATGGTGGTGTCCATTGATAGTCCACAAGGTCCCATGGTATAGTTCATGATAGTCCATAGTGTCCCATAATAGTCTACAGATAGTGATAGTCAATTGGGTCCCATGATAGTCCATAGGACCTCTCGATGATAGTAGATAGGGTCCCATAGTAGCCCCCAGGATAGTCCATAGTGTCCCACAATAGTCTATAGGGCCCCATGATACATGACACACCATAACTTCATCAACTTTTTTCTATATTTTGTACTATATATATTAAAAATACCATATATATTTATCATAATTGGTAGACACATCCTACCATTTTAAGGTTTCTTCTGTATGATAATTGGTAGACACCCCCTAACTTCATCAGCGTTGCAATGCATTTGGGGAAATTCGTTCCCTTTCCTCCGTTGCCACCTGAGGGCAAAAAGCCAATTAAGAAAAGTCAATTAAGATTGCAAACTGGTATTTAATGAGCAAAACTTTTCTAAATACGTTAGAAACAGGGTTTTGGTTTAGTTAACAACGTCATTGGACTTCTTTTCTGTCTCCATTCTTCTTTTTCCAAATCAACTGGTGAGTCGCTTTTTCTTTTCTTTTTTTTCCCAAAATATATTTTATAATGTGTGGGACTATTGCAGAGTAAAAACAGTCAGGATGTGATGAATATTGCAATTCTTGTATTTATATAATGTTAAATAATAATAAATGTGTTAAAATATCTAAACATCTATTCAGTGCTACTGCGTTTGAGAAAGAAAGATATATACACAACACAAAATAGTTTCCACATTATATAAAAAAAAACGTACCTGTGGGAGGGTGAATTCAAATTCTAATTAAGATTCTAATCTAATAAAGTTTTCCTCGGTAGGTTCCACGTTTCTAAAAAAAAAAATAAAATCACCTTAAAAACGCGAGTTTGCGTGTAATGACCGGTTCTGACCGCCGGGGCCGGGGGTGCAGTGTTGCTGCACGCAAGCGAGCTGACCGAACTACATGTGAGTGAGCAGCCCTGGTATTCATCCGCAGTGCATCCATGTATTCATGCGACATCTAGTCCCTCCTCCTGGATGCAGTTTAATTGGAATTGAAGAAAATCTAGATTCCCCCCCTCCTTTTCTTTCAAACAAAAACCTCAATCATTTTTAGCAACTTTATTTTTTGGGGTTTATCAAACAGATCAGATATTAAAAAAACAGCAATTCAGTATTCTCCTTTCTGTGACACACACGGGACCATGTTAGATGTCTGTCGTGAAAACAATGGATTAAATGTTGAATAAATTGAATTGAATTGAATACATTCAAATGAACCCTAATCTACTGTTTTCAGTACTGGTGCTACTTGGTATTGGGTCTATATTTAAAGTAGTAATCCGTAACATTATTTTGTAAAAATAAAAAAAAAGTCCCATATCCGATACTAAAAAGCTGCCGCTTTTTCAGAACCAGCCATTCAATGTATTTATGTCATGCATGTGCTCCTCTATATGCTGTCTCCATTGTTGGTGGCGGGGTCCGCCACGCCTTTCCTGGCAAGAATATCAAAATCGGGCACATGCAAGAAGTGAGCGGTGAATGTCGATATGAGCAATATGTTGCCATTTCGAAAGGAATTCTGGGAAATTGTAGTGTAATCCACCCTTATGGATTACCACTTTAAAGTTTAGGTTGTCTCTTCTGCAAACCAACTCCACGACCTTCCTATTATAACATTAATATCCTGTGAGGTGCATTTTGAGGCATGACTACAGTGTGTGTGTCTGTGTGTGTGTGTGTGTGTGTGTGTGTGTCCTGCAGGGATCATTGTGTCACTACGGATGCATTAATCTCTCAGAGCTGTGGGACTCTGCTGAACTCCGAAAAAATGGGCCTCTGAGAAGGAGCTGCCATGGCCTCCTCCCTGGAGAACCTTTCC
>OMKR01056776.1:11144-22028 GCA_900302355.1 Cyttopsis rosea
GGGCCCCCTTCCCCCCCCTCTTGCCCCCACCCCCACACACAGCTCCTACGACACCAGCGCAGGCGCAGGGACAACACCCCCTCCCCCTTTCCTGTCGTTGCATCAATGGAAAAGGGTGAATTGAATGGCTGCAGCTGGCCGATCAAAAGGCCAGCCCTACAAAAAAATTGCCCTGGTGATTTGAGATGCAGGCTGGCCTGTACCAAGCCCTTACCATCCCCCACCTGACACTTGGCTATATCATCCCCACCACACACACCACCATTCACAGCTTATAGCTTATCCCCCACACGCAGAGGAGGGCTGGGCAAAACAAGGCTTGTGGAAGCAAGCCGCTTAGTCCTGGGCGTTTGCCTGGGAGCACAGCGGTCACTCCAACACCCACCCCCTGGAAAAAGGATGTTTTGGTGGTTTAGAAAGTCAGATGGAGAGAGACCTGCAGAGATCCGGGGACAGAAGTCTTGAAGAAACATATACAAGGGAGGAGATGGCAAATAATTCCACTCCTGTGAGCAGTTCTCTCTCTCTCTCCCTCTCTGTGATCAATACCAAAACTAAGCATATCGGAGGGGGGTTTTGCCATCAGCCCCCTGCCCTGGCCAAATAACCCAGTGGCATGTGCATTTACATGCACTCAACACTACAACTAAGCTTAATAGTCGGGTTAAGGTAATAACATTTACATGCGTGTAGAATAATGCAATTACTAAAAAACCTGAGTTTACATGGCAAGAGTGGTATAGTCAGGTTATTGAAAGGAAATACTTGCTCTGCCGAATATCTCGCATTTCGGCTCTTGCACCCATCCAAATATCTCACCATATTTAGCTCCCTCATCAAACTCAACATGAAAACGGTCTCAATTTCCGTCCAAACGTGCAAGTGTTTACCGGCGGTGTCCATTGTCTGAAACAACTCTTTCCGGGTCAAATATATCAAATATATGCGGAATTGCTGGGTTAGTTTGAATATGCCCATCATACAGTGCGTTGAACATGCACTTGAATAAGCCGATCACAATCGGGTTATGGCACTATTCCTCCAATATACCTGATCCTATCTTAGCTATGACTAACTATTCTTGTTGTATTGACTATATTGACTGATATTGTACTTTTTGCACAGTATATGAGTAACTTATAGATAAAAAAAAACATTTTATTCTGATTCCTTACAGCTATCTTCCACTTGTATCCACTTCCACTTGTTGAATTTAGAAACAGGGTGCTCAGGCACTTAAATTCAAGGTTGCTCCAATGGTCGATGCATGCTAAATAAATAGAATGACTGAGGAGAAATCTAGGTCTGTTGATCGGGTTATGCTCACGCCAATTTCGAGCTTAACTCAATTAAGATAATCAGGGTAAGGTGTTTACATGACAGTTGCAATCGGAGTATTCTGAGTATTGCCTTAACCCGATTATGATCGGCTTATTCAAGTGCATGTAAAAGCACGGATAGATGGAGCATCGATCCACCCGTGCTTCCAGAGCCAATCAAAACACCATCTGGTGGATGTGGCTTTGATACATCTTAAAAGGGTCAAACAGAGTTGACTGGCCAACCTGTAGCTGGCCTCTCCCTATTTCTTCAGCGGTATCTACAGCAATAATCACACATTGCATTAATGCACTAAATACACAGATTAAGCTCAATATTCGGGTTAAGATAATAATGTGTTTAACGATGCGAATGCGAATAATGCGATTACTGAAGAACCTGAGTTTACAAGGCAAGTGGCATAGTTGGGTTATTGATAGGGATGGGATACAATTTTATTGATACCAATGCCATTATCGATTCTGCTTATCAGTTCTTTATAGGTTCTCTTATTGATACCTGATCAATTTTCTGTGTGGAAAAAAAGTAGGCCTACGCAGCTGTTTTATTATCTGAACAGTGTAGAATGTCTGCCTAATAACATTTGAACATGTTCAAATGAATTACAATACTCCTTTTCTTTAAAGGATATCACTTTGAAAACAAATATAAAACTGACTGATAAAATAAAGAAAATAGGCATGTATGCCTAGTAATAGGGAAACAACATTACCAAAATACCGCTGTAATGCTCGTCACTTCAGCTTTGCACGGCACGCACGAGGGGGAGGGACAATGCATTAAATGTATGTTTCTTTTGTGTATATTCGATTATTTCTAGGCTTGAGTACTTGTGATATCTACAGATAACGTTCAATTGAATATATACAGACACAATACACATAAGGGTAAGAGAGGGACTGGAAGTGTCCCAGTTACGTTACGCACAGGGAGAATAATAAAATACATGTAAAAAGTACATTTACATGTAAAATAAAAACACAATCATTTGTTTTATTTGGAGCCAGAACGGGGAACAGGGAATGGAGCCTTGCGCCCCAATTGCTCCCTCCCCGCCGGGTCGGAGGGACAGTCTGTTGCATTTATGTTCCTTGCTCATCTCCGCCTCCGCCAATTTGCAGCCGCGTTCTCCCAGATCTCCTAGTCCCTGTGCACCGTTACTCCAAATAAAACAAATAAAGACAGCTGTCCGTTCGTCCAACCCGGCGGGGAGGAAGCGCACCGCTCCGCTCCCCGTGCCGGCTCCAAACAAAACAAATAAAGACGTTGTTTTTATTTTCGATGTAAAGATTCCCTGTTGAACTAAACAAAAAAAAGCACTGTGCATAAGTGAGACACAAAATAAATTGATAACCTCGGAGACATGATTCCGATGGATCGGACAATTTGGAACCGGTTCTCCATTCCCATCCCTAGTTATTGAAGGGAAGTACTTGCTTTACCGTCCGGGAAAAAACGCTGTCTATCCTCTCGGTCACTATATTCAATATGTCCCCATTCTGGTTCTTGCGCCCATCCATATAGCTCACTATGTTTAGCTCCCTCACTTTGACCCAAAGTGTGTATTGTTGTCCGTTGTTTATCTGCCGAAACAATTCTTTCCGAGTCAAATATATGCGACGGAATGAGGGCTGGGTATTGGTACTCAACGCCATTATGGTATCGACCGAAATAAACCAATACCAAGTAGTATCGAACTTTCTCCAGTCAAACAATACCTGCCTTCAATCCTTTCTTTTTTTTTTGTTTTGCATTAGATCCTTTCTGAACAGTGAAAGAGGTTTTCCTCTATTGAATTAAGTACTCTATTGGTATCGGTATCACTTTAAGGGTACTGGTATTGTTACTGGTATCATCATTTTTTAAACAATACCCAGCCCTAGACGGAATTGCTGGATTTTGTGGCACACGCTCAATTTGGATACACCGATCATATCCAAGTTGAGGTGTTTACATGCCATAATACATCAAATGATTGAGGAGAAATCCAGGTCTGTTTGGGTCGTGCTTGACTATTTAGAGTTTAACTCGATTAAGATAAGCTGGGTAGAGTGTTTACATGACAGTTGCAATAATCGGAATATTGCCATAACCCGATTGTGATCAGCTTATTCAAGTGCATTGTAAATGCACTGAATGGTAGTGCCGTCCAGACCTGGAAGCCTGCTGTTGTGTGATGTTAAGAGTTTCACTGGCTCTGAAATTACTACCAAAGTCTGCATCTTTCTAAAAACAAATTGTAAAAAAGGGGGAAAATATATTCATTTTCTGAAGCGTGCCCCAGCTATCAGGGAGATCAAAAGCAAAGTCAGTGAAAAGTACATTTTTGAGGAAGCACTGGAAAAAGCAGAAAAGTAAAATTTTCCCTTTGATGTACAAAGAGAAGGAAAGAGAATATTATCCAGATTGCTACAGCAGGCGAATAGCAAGGAGGCACAAACCTGAGATGGGGAGAAGATGCAGCAGCCATCAGAAGCTCCTCACCCCCTAAATTAAGCTCTACCAGCCCCCGAGGGAGACGGCCCGATTGGGGTCCGCCATTTTGTTCCATTTGGCTGAGAGATATTGAAAGGGAGGTGGGTGTGGGACGGGGGTTCAAACAGCTTCAGATGGCATACGAGTGTCCTCTGAGATTGTGCTGCTAGGACAGGAGCTATAAAAGATTTACAAACAGGAAAGACTGGAAGGCTGGAGAGAGACAGACAGAGAGATAAGGAGCTGTGGAGGCTTAAAGACACTTGTTTACCTCGAGGACCACAGAGTGAGAGAACTGCAACCGAAGGACTAGTTTTCAGTCTTCTGTATAACACCTGATTTTATGGATTCATTTAAGCCTCCGAGACACAGGTTACCATGGGGAACTGGGGCGTTCGAATGGTTGGCAAAATCTAACTACGCAAAAAACAGTGGGTTACAAAAAAAAAACACTACTATCCACAAACAATCCCCTCTGATCATGCTTCAACAATCCATCCCTCTTGGCTTACAGAGACAGATAGAATACGCCTCCCACCAGTGTTGTAGTCAAGGCCATCTAAGGCGCGCGACCAAGTCAAGACCGAAGAGGGCGAGAGGACGAAGCTGAGTCAAGTCTGACGCCTACGTTTATTGAGTCAGAGTCAAGTACAACACTTTAACCTCTTAAGCCCTGTGCCCCTTTCTTGGGCTCCGAGTGCACACATACAATTGTTACACCATCAGAAAGCTGAGACCCTAAGGAATCATTTGAGATGCAGCTTGAGATTGGGCTTTGAACATTATACTCATGCCTAATGATGCCATTCCCATGCTCAATTATGTGTGATTAGTTAGTAGTTAAGTTGTGGGTTGATACCATCAATTACACAGCTTTGGTACACTTTCTAGCCATTTTTGACCACTCGGGAATGGGGGAAAGGGTCAAAAATCCCCCAAAAACACCACTTGAAGGCCTTGTGACCTCATCATGACCGAATCACTTTAGAAAACTTAATGCTGTGATGCAGCATCAATAACTTGAAAATTGAAGATTTGTGCGATTTTGATGATTGGATGACAAGCACTATTTTCTGAAAATGGCTCAGAAGAATCCACTTATCTTCAATGTACCTGGACATCCCATACATTTTCTGAATGGTCTGGGTGTCTAGATTCTGGGTCTAGAGTTTCATGAGGCTGTGATTATCCTAGAGGTCACAATAAGTCATTTTATACAGTAAGGTCAAGTTAAAAAAATGCTGTCATCACATTGAAATGGTTACTATGAGGCCATATTTCATCACACATTAATGCAATTGGGCTCTTTAGATCCACACGAGTCTCCGCTTTGTAGCAATACCCAAATTATACAATTTCATCAGGGTTTTGAACGAGAACAAGGAACGAAAATGAGAAAAAATAGATATGAACGAGAACAAAAGCAGAAACTTGATGTTTTTTTAATGTTCTGAAACAGAAACATTTATTTGAAATAATTGTAACCAGTTAATAACATTATCATTTCATGGCCAATGCAAACCCGCTATCAGCTATGTAGAAATTTGTACATGATTGTTTAGGTACAACAGTGTGCAGAAATAGGGAGAAGAAATAAAGGCGAAAATAACATTTTCACTGCATGCAGAAAACAGTGTGTTTAGGACCCTGAAGCTAACTTGCCCTATGTAGCTTACAAATGTCAGGCATGGCTGTAAAGGTGAGACTCTTCCGGCTCTAATGAGCCAAATTTCATTCAGATATCTTGATGTGAGAGGTCAAAGGGCCCGTTTGAAAATAGTCAAGCCAATTTACTTTTGTCAAAAAAGACCAGCAACTTCGGAGCTATGTTACGCCCACTTCCCAGCGAGCTAGCATGACATGCTAGCACAGCTACATGCACAGCTACAGATTAGTCTGGAAGTCTAGTTTCCGCCAATACCGGAAGCTTAAAAACTGAGCTCGCGAGACCTCGTCAAACTGCGCCGTGGACCCGCCAACGGGTCTGTTGGGCTTAAGCTGCTGAGTCCAAGTCAAGTAAAGACCAACATTAAACAGCACAAATCAAATGATATACCATGACTGCAATGGTGTGTATATTTTTAGCCTGTTTGTTTTTATCAAATTGTGGACAGAAATTCCCATTTTTGGTCTGCTTTTACGTAAATCACAGATTTGGACTTGACTGGGTCAATACACTGTTGATTGCAAGACGAGTCCTTAAAAAAGTAGACTTGACAACAGACTAATGGCCGACTACTACAGCCCTGGCTCAGACACCTACCGGCTGAGGTAACAGAACCATGAAACTACAGCACAACCTCAGGAAGTTGTCAAACAAACCCACAGAGACAAGGCAACCAGTCATACTAAATTCTGTGATTCTATACAGCACTGTAGAGAGCATAGCATCTCTAAGAGGCTCGGCTCCCTGACTGACTTGAGGTTTTTGTAGCTTGGGAAAGATTTTGCACGTTGAAGCAATGTCTAACACAGAGATGCAACACAGAGCTTTAACTTGAAGCAGAGTGGTTAGGATTTGCATCTAGTAAACAGAGGTCCTGGGGACACTGGAGCAGCTGAGTAGAACCCCGAGACGTAGAAGCGAGACAGGCAACAGATGACCCATCAACAGAATCGACACAGAGATGCTGGCTTTCCTAAGACAGGAAATGTGAGAAGGCCCAGCTACCGACAAACCCCTGACCCCCTCTGACCCGGGCAGGCCTCTGTTTCCTGTTGCAGGCACAAGCCACATTTTTACTCCTTGGTGAAACTCAACTGACCAGCAGCAATATTTGCTCGCCTCCAAGGCTGGCAAAAGATGGCTCGAGCAGCATGCAACCTTATTTTTTTATCTGCTACAAGTGATAACAGATATGACCATAACAACTAGGAAACTGATCTTTGTCAATGCTATATATTGAGCATATGTAACCATTTTGTCCTTGTATTGTGATCATCTGTAAATGAGAGCTCTGATCTGAGTCATATCCATGTACAACTACATCTGATTGATAAGAAATCAATTTGATGGTGTTTTCTGTGGTACTCTGCGGCATTCAGGATTTTTCAAAAAACAGTGTTCAGCCTTGGTTTGTTACTGCATTCTTATATGCCATTCATCCACTGCAATTGACAGCGGAGATTGTCCTGTATCAACAATACTAATGTGTAAACAAAACAGCAGCAAACAATCTCAATTTTGACCACTCTCATCCCAAGTGGAAAACTGTAACCTCATTACAATTAGTTCATGAAGGGATCTTAATACTCTCCACTGCATCCCCAGGAAAGAAAAATACGAAACTTTCAGAAAACAGAATTTGAAAACATAACAGGTGTACAACGACACAAACCAAAAAAATCTCAAACTGTCACATTACAAACGCCACATTAAAAACAGAAATAGGTGTGTTTGCGCTGAAGCTTCAGATTCAGATTAGCAAAGTAGGTCCGGTGCAGACTGTAGAGTGAGGGGATGATATGCATGGCTGCCTCTGCAGTGTAGCCAGTGTGAACGCCCCAACAACCTGAAGAGCTCACAGTATCTTGGAGGAAAACCACCAGCGACACTGCAGTGGTTTCCTCAGAACCAGCACTGCAGCAAAACAGAGGGCTTCTCATCCACATTCTGCTTCGTCTCCAACTAGTTGTGCCCCCCCCAATTAGAATATACTGTTTGTTTTACCAGTTGTTTAGAAATGCAGCTCTGGGACTTATGCGTTAAACAGGCCCTTCTAATGACATTTTCTCTCACTGTAACCACCTGGTAGGACACAGTGAAACTTCCCAGTGCATCCAAACAGACTACACAAAGTAGACATGGAGCATTTTCAGCATGCTGTGCATAACCTAGTGCTATGTGGCAGTGTTTATCTTTCATTCCTCTCCAGAGTGGAAAGGCAGAAGCCCTTTTCTGCAAATATTTACTAGGACCAGCCAAGAGGGACTCAAAACAACACAACAAAAAGATTCAAAACAACAAGAACATATTCAGACAATAATGCCCGGGCCAAATTGTGTGGAATTATGTTACAATACTGCTGATATAGTTAGATTTGAATGCAGAGGTAATCATATTGGTAGTCCAGCTCTGCAGTTGAGGTTTATGCAAGAATATGCTTTTAAGACACCTTCTATATTATGTTGTGCAGAATAAACAGGTGGCTATGTGATCCCATATATGCATGGGTGTATATTAACTACATCCACAAACAATTCCAACTGGCCGATATGGAACTCTTGATAGAGATGTCACAATTATTACATAGTCTCCTGGTCACAATTATATCAGCAGATCACAATCTAATTGTAAGATAATCATGTGGGTGAGTTTCCATACATTGTGTTCAGACAAATTAACTGGCCGTTTTTTGGCTCTTCTGCAATAGCTAGACATGTGTTATTACAGGTTTTATGGAATTCCACTATTATAGTGGCGCAAAATGAACAAAATAAACAATTCTGTTGTAAATCACCATTATTTGTATGATTGAGACAATTGATAGTCAACTAAAATGCCATGATCGTGACAGCCCTCGTCCGATATCTGAAGTTAGTTTTCAGATATCAACAAACTGCCAGGCTGCTAGAGCCAGTCATCAAGTGTTGTTGTTATTTTGAAGCAACTTTCACAATGCGACTAAATATTTGGACTAACACGTGTTTCAATAGATTGCAAACAGCCAATTAAATATAACAAATATAATAATAATAATAATAATACATTTATATAATAATAAAACGTAGAATTAAGGGTGATTCCTTATTTAATATGCAAACTTGCACAATTTCCTATTGATACAACGGTTTGCTTCGTTTCGTTGGTTTTCCATTTTTTATCAATACTTTGGTTTATTGCATTTTATTTTAATATTTTTATTTAATAATTCTTATTACTTAACAATTGTTGCTTATTGTTTGGATGTGAGCTGCTGATTTCCCTCCGGGGAACAGAATATCTAAATCCAGTGAGAGGTGCAATTCACAAATACTTGTGCATTTTAAATCCTGTGTACAACTGAAACACCAACAGCAGCCAGTGGATATGCAGCGGGTCACTCTTACAATACTGGGAATCGATGTGACTTACCTGCGTCAGAACCTCAACAGACTAAAAGAATCGGATCGGGAGTTAAAAATCTTTCACTCGATGGTCTCGCCCGATGCTAGATGTTCCCATTTGTGACCCTCGGTGGAATAAAAAAAAAACTCGACCGGAGAGATCCGCAGAAACCCGCAGCGACCATCGCAGCTCAGAACCAGCTTACTAGCAGCGAGGCTAATGCTAGCGCTAGCGCTAATGCTCCGAGACCAACACACACACGGTCGAAAAAGGTTTCAATATTTCCCGAAAAAACGAATGTATAATAGAATTCTTGTATCTTCGTCGCAAACCGTAGCCCGTTAAACACGCATTTTCTTTTAAAAACGGACGCTTATTCGATGAGAAAAATACGTCGAAAGATCATGTTTTCGCTTCGAAATAATCCTCTCTAGCAAACCCCGTACGAGTGTTTTCGAGCGGCCTTTGACTCCAGTATGGCGACGGGAGAGGAAACCGAATGAAACGCGGGATGTGATTCGCGCTTAGAAAGTGGGCGGGGCGCGACCGTTCTCCAATGAAACTGACGCCATGTTGGCTCTAGCGAGCAAAACGCCGCCGCTCTGGAACGCGGGTAAAGGGTGATCCAAAATGGCTGCCCGTGGCGCACAGTTTACAGTGCAGCGGACCAAGCTCCATTATGTAGTCGGAGGGCTAAGCGAAAGGAAATGGAGTACGGGCATTGGGTGCGTTTGATTCGAACACATTGGTTCTTGAACACACTCTGAACGCGTGTTTTCTTTTTTCTTGTCTTTTTTTTATATATTTTTTTTAAAATCAAGATTCAAGATTTGTATTCGTCACGTGCAATCGTGTAATACGGAATAATAATACGAATAATAATAAAAAATAATAATACACCAGGAAAATATAACAAAAAAGCATACATATATAATATATAGACAAAAATCATCATCAATCATATTTTTAATGAATGTGTGTCTGTGTGCGTATGTACAGTGTTAAAGCAGGAATTATATGATATACAGCTCAGTCGACATTTTAATATTCCGACACGGGGAAACGTTTGTGAACAATTTTAGTCAATTTGAATTGCCTTCGGGAATTACGGGGAAAATCGTAAATAAGTGTTAACGGTGTATTAATAATTCAAATCCCATTGTAAAACATGAAATCCCAGTAGTAGGTACTTTCTATTTAAATAAAAAATGATAAACGGACGATCGTTACAAATCCGTTCAATTCGCGATAAAGCGGCACATCCCGGCCAATAAACCCAACGCACCAACAGAAGCGGACATTTATCACAGTAGTCAAAATGAAACGTCAGAGAATAAGACAAAGGTTGTGATTGGCTGGCTGAAAGGTTCTCTAATCTCATTGGTTTATTTCAAACGTCACTCAACAGGCAAGGCTCTTGGCTTGCAGTTAGGTGTACTGCGCGTTATGTTGCATGCGCGTTTATGAGCGACTTCAAATAACGGTCCCTTTCAAATATGTCTTGTGGGAGATATTTTAATTAGTTATTTATATTTCCATAGGGATTAGGCGCTCAGTGGCCAATGCAAAAAAAAAAAAAAAAAAAAAAAAAAAAAAAAAAAAAAAACACATAAAAAAAAATCCACGAGGTTATGCATATTTTAAACCAAATTAAGATGTTTTCCTGCAGCATCACTGGAAGCCCAGATGAGTAAAGTGTTATCTTATCAAATCTTAAATACAAAAGATAAACACGTTGCGGTCTAGAGCGCGGCTCGCCTATATCTTTTTGCCGATAGCACCCTCCACTGGAATTTAGTGGTTTGTAGAATATGCTTTGTCTCCAAATCCATGATCCTAAAATGACATGAAACTAAATCAGAGACTGTCTTTTGATATATATATACTATGTACTGTGATTCATGTAGTGTATAGTATGTCATGCAGGTCTAATACAAATAGAAATGATGACATAGTCTGCACCATAACAGATGTAGATACACTATAACTAAACAGATATGGACTAAGAAGAAGAATCATGC